>ML792342.1:388610-414178 GCA_009831015.1 Picea engelmannii
CCACCCTGCCACCCTGGTTTCTCTGGCTGCAACCATATGGAAGCTACAACTCCCTGTGTTCAAGCACCCACTTGAACCTCTAAGGACAACAGTCTTCCCTAGCACCTCCCTACCACCTTGGTATAAAGTTTTCTATATATAAATTTATCACAGTGATATAATATTTATCAATGGCTTACCGGTCTCATCACTGTTCTGCTACACTACTCTGCTCTACCTATATCAGTGTCTTCCTGCACCCCTTCCTTACGCTTTATGTTCTTCTTCCTTTTATGCTCTGAGTACCATGTCCCTTCTATGCACCATTCCTCTTCTGTGCATTTCAGTTGCTGCACTCTGCCTCCTTCTACACACCTAAATCACTCTCAACAACGCCCAATCTCTTCTATGTTCTGCATTTTTATTCTCTCTGTGCATCTTTTGCATCCTCTATTCACAATGCTTCTACATGCTCTCCCCATGTCGAGTGCTCTGCCTGATCATCATTGTAACTCTTCAGCTTCTCTGGCGGTTAAACCCATGCGTCCATCATCACTGGATGTTATGCCGAGATTCGTTAGCCTCTCCAATAGTCGAGACTCTTCGTCTTCTCTGTCACAGTACAACTCATTTTCTCTATGCAGTTCCAGGCTCCAACAGTCTTACATCTGTCAATAGCCTCTATGAATAGTCTTCATGCCACTGGAAGATGCCTCGAGACTCTTCATCTTCTCTGGCGATCACCCTGAAGTCTCTTCGAGTCCTCTTGCAGAAACCATCAGTCATTTCTAGCAGTTACACTGTGAACCTCCAAGAAAATGCATTAGCAACTGAATCGCCAACCATCCAAGAGTCATGATTCAGTTCTGCTAACTGAATCATAACTGATCAATTAACTGTGAAGAGCAATAGTATCCCTTCGATCAGATTTCCAAGTATCCAACACCGTTGGATTACAGGCACAGGGTCTCGCATTGATTTCGCCATTTCGCATTTCGACATTTCGGCATTTCGGCATTCCTATGGTGAAGAGTCTTGACTCTTCATGTTATGATCACTGAAAATGAGCTTAACTTGGTGCTAGCTCCTCCCTCTCACATGACCACTGACGGTGACCACAGCCTACACCAAAAGGTGTTTTCGCATTTTGGCATTCCTGTGAAGAAGTGTCTCGACACTCCAAGTCACAATCCTCGAAATGGAGCCAGATCAATGGTCCACAAGACTTCATAATCTGATCCCTTCTTTTCTTAATTGAACCACTGACGAGATTTCGACGTTTTTCCCTTCGAGTCATTGTGACTCCAACATTATAAAATTCATGATCACAAAATCTCTGAAGTGATCGGATGGTTCACATAACCCACTAAGATGGATGGTTGACAGGATTTCAGAGTTTTTCCTTTCGGGTTTTCGAGACTCACAATAGTCCCTTTCAGCGTTTTAGAGTTCAAGACTTCATGATGGTGGAGTTTCTGCTTGCTATGTAAAACCTCGAAATAGAAAGTTCCGATGTGACGTAAACCTACTGACATCACACGTGGATTGACATGTTCTGAATAGCTTCCACGTGTCATTATGATTCGTGACTTACATGTGCCTGAAATGTTGAATCAGCTTGACACTTGTCATTGCCTGATTATGCCACGTGTCCTTAGCTGACGTGGTTTGTTGATGTGCCTGTTTCGAGATTTCGGGTTTCGCTACTTCAAAGGTTAAAGTTCCTTTGATATTTGATTTCCCGGTCTGCGAAACTCCGAAATGGAGTCTTTGTTGATGTGCTTGTTTCGGGATTTCGGAGTTTCTCATTTCACAACTTCGAGACTCCTGTGATGAAGAGTCTCAACTCTTAACTCCTCCAACTCCCGGTATCCGAAACTCCAAAACATCGTGGTTTTACATTTCGTGATTTCATCATTCTTTTTGTGAGTTTCCTTGACACCTCCAACTCCCGATATCTGAAACTTCGAAATGGAGATTAAGTCGTGGTTTCGCATTTCTCGATTTTCTGTCGTGAGTTGCTTCCTTGACTCCTGGAGTTTATGCTTCTGAATGGGATCCAACGATCACTTGTTGAACTTTCCATTGCTATGCCATTATCCTTGTGCTTCTGGTCATGATCTTTTCCATCAATGACAAACACGCATACTCTGCACTATCTCTTCTGATATTATCGAGCTTGCTCTGTTGTGTCTTCCCAAAATACTTCTGGTGTCTTCCTGGCACATTCTTCCTATACTTAAGCCATCATCGTTGTTGTACTTGCCATCAATGACAAGAATACACTACCTGTAAAACATGCCAACAATTAATATTATATGTACATCAATATATAAATTATTAAATGCACAAGAAATCCATAGAAACTATGTAAAATTGAAAATTAATATTATATGTATATGTAAATAGCTCAAAGTTTGGAAGGGATTATTTAAATAACTAACACATCAATATACATATAAATTATTAAATACATCAATAATTATTAAATGCACAAGAAATCTATAGAAACTATGCATTTACTAATTAACTAATAGATCCATATATAAATTATTAAATGCACAAGAATCCCATAGAATATTGTATAACTAATAGATCCATATATAAATTATTAAATGCACAAGAATCCCATAGAAGGTTGTATAGGGATTCTTAAACTAACTAACACTTCAATATATAAATTATTAAATGCACAAGAAATCCATAAAAACTATGGATTAACTAACTAACAGATCCATCTATAAATTATTAAATGAAGAATCCCATAAAAGGTTGTTGCACCCTCAAGGGAGGAGGAGTGCCCTTCATTTTATACGCCAGTTGGTTGTGTTTTCCTTGGATGTAACTTCATTTTCTACACTAGTTGGTTTTGTTTTCCTTGGATGTAACTAATAGATCCATATATAAATTATTAAATGCACAAGAATCCCATCTTGAGGAGTGCCCTTTATTTTCTAGGCTAGCTGGTTGTGTTTTCCTTAATAGATCCATATATAAATTATTAAATGCACAAGAATCCCATAGAAGGTTGTATAACTAATAGATCCATATATATAAATTATTAAATGCACAAGAATCCCATAGAAGTTTGTATAGGGATTAACTAACTAACACATCAATATATAAATTATTAAATGCACAATAAATCCATAGAAACTATGGATTAATTAACTAATGGATCCATATATAAATTATTAAATGCATAAGAATCCCATAAAAGGTTGTTGCACCCTCAAGGGAGGAGGAGTGCCCTTCATTTTCTAGGCTAGTTAGTTGTGTTTTCCTTGGATGTTGCACTAGGGGAAGATGCCCTTGTTCTGTATTTGCTTTCCTTCAAACTCTATAGCATGCCAATATGTTGAAAACCGATTGGAAAATATAGATGGATAGGTTAAGTGTGGAGTTACATAAAGAGGTATAATAGGCCAAAAGCTATATGATTTGTAGAGTACCAATGGATATTTCTGTAGGGGATAGTAAACTACCCAAGTGTATAGAATAATGATCAAATAAACATTGAAGTAGGGATGTGTATGAGATATTAGAGGCATGTGGAGAATCACTCTCGAAAGAATCCCGGGAGTATACATGTGAACATTGTACCAATGGATATTTGTGTAGGGGATAGTAAACTAACCAAGTGTATAGAATAAGGATCAAATAAACATTGAAGTAGGGATGTGTATGAGATATTAGAGGCATGTGGAGAATCACTCTCGAAAGAATCTCGGGAGTATACATTTGAACATTGTAATGATGGAACTCTAATGTAAGACAAAATTCACTATGAGGTGTTGTAGGGAGTCAACGAAAATATGTAGGTGGATAATTGGTGATAGTAAAGATTGTAGAGCTAAGTAACACAATGGAAGTGTGCATGTATACCACATGCCTCCCAATTTATGAAAGTGGTTGGGGGAGGAAGAAGTTGTAAAGGATTGTGAAAGTAGTTGTCCATTGTGTACTACTTACATAGGTCAATGTTGTAGAAATTTGTAACCCTATGTCAAAGGAAGGCGCTCGGTTATAATTACTACTATTGTGCATACTTGTGACTCCAAGTGATCATGCTCAACATAGATCTAAAATGAAAATATAATATGTGGCATGTGTGAAAG
The DNA here is from genome assembly GCA_009831015.1 of Picea engelmannii. Lineage (NCBI taxonomy): Eukaryota > Viridiplantae > Streptophyta > Pinopsida > Pinales > Pinaceae > Picea > Picea engelmannii. Next base: position 392,708 of record ML792342.1, read on the forward strand.
GAACAAGCTAGGAGGTGTAGGCATGATGTGCACGTTGTATTCTTTGTTGTGTTTTGTAAATGATAGTTGTTGTTCTCGAACTGGGAGTGTATAGAAAGGATCCATGAAATTCTTGTGATCAATGTGTGTGTTATAGCCAAAGTGTGTGTTGTAATCTAGAGGTGTTTCATTGAGGTAGCAATAACTTCTATCAAAGTATAGAGTGGAAATGTTGGTAGAGTTCGGTGTACAAAAGATGTCGAAGGGAAAAGAGTGTGAGTGTCTTGCAGGTAAACTATAGAGAATCTGCTACTAAATGGTAGGATCCCATGAATAGACTTGTCTAGTAGATGAGTAGCCCTTGTCCCTAAAAATGTTTCGTGGATGTAAAAGGATTCTTGTGCAATGCCACATGTAAACTAAAGTCACAATGGATGATGGATTCTCTTGAGGTGAGAATATCATAATGTAAACCTAAGGCCCCAACAAATGGAGGAGATGAATTATGTGTAGGTAGCATACCAAAAAGAAAAAATATATAGGTGTTTTACCCACCAAATGTTGAGATGCATGAAGAATCTAATAATTGGTTGAGTACACTGGTGATTCCCACACCACTGAAAAAATGTGATGCCTGAAGGACTTAAGGACTATGATTCTTGAAGGAATGAAGAATTTTGGTTGAGTACACTGGTGATTCCCACACCAATGAAAAAGTGTGATCCCTGAAGGACTTAAGGACTATGATGCTTGAAGGAATAAAGAATTGAAAGAATACACTGAAAAAATGTGATGCCTGAAGGACTTAAGGACTATGATTCTTTAAGGAATAAAGAATTTAAAGAATACAATTGTGATATGAAGCATTCAGTACCTAAAAATACTTTGTTCAGAGTTTGTGGGGCAGGGTAAAGAAATGCTAATAGAGGTAAGCTAAAAATATTTTCTATCTTTAAAGAGTTAGTAAGTATTGCTACAAACATTGTACAAGTATTTTCTATCCACTGTGTTCTGGTTAAAGAGTTGGTAAATATTGCTACAAACATTGTACAAGTATTTTCTATCTACTGTGTTCTGGAAGGGCTTGATGGAAAAATTAATTGCATGGAAATTTTTAATGAGAAGACAAGGCCCATCTTATTGAACCCATCTCAACTCATAATATGAGGGGTGTGAGGCAGTAGGAACATGTAGTTGATTGATGTCTGAGAAACAAGGTTATTTGGCTTCCGTTTTCAAGACCCCAGTATCTAATTGGTCCTTTAATCAAGGATTGTGAGTGAAAAGGAGTGTTGCGACTGATGGTGAACTTGCACTTGTCATTAGGAGGAAGGAGGGGTAGGGTTGGGAAAATAAATTATTTCTAAAGGAAAAGAATGTCTAGGAGAGGAAGGGGAAGTGACAAAGTCAGTGTTTTTCTCATCATAATATAAGGTTTCGAATGTGGCTTGTTCTTACAGGAAGTGACATAAGTCAGTGTTTTTCTCATCATAATATAAGGTTTCGAACGTGGCTTGTTCTTACAGGAAGTGACATTTGATATCATTTTTGGCTTTGGTTTTGTGATAGTTGCATCATCTCGGAAGATAGGAAGAGTTGGGGTGAGTTTGAAGGCTTGGTGAATTACATGTTAGATATGGATGAGGGTTTGAGGGGGTGAAGGAATTAGGGCTAGAGGTAGTAGTAGGGTTAGGGTTACAAAAGGATGTGAATCTAGCCCTCTTATTGATTTTTTTTTATGAATAGGCCATAGAGAAAGGCTTGGTGCAAAGTGGTAATAAAAAACATAGATACTTCATTACAAACAAAAAACATTAAGTAAAAGTGGTAATATAAAACATAGATACTTCATTACAAAAAACATTAAGTAATCCATAATTGAATTTGAGCACAAGTACATATTTTGAATCTTTGAGTTGAAGCTGGAGGTAGAGCTTAGTTAATACCTCTATAAACTTCATTACAAAAAACATTAAGTAAAAGTGGTAATATCAAACATAGATACTTCTTTACAAAAAAGATTAAGTAATCCATAATTGAATTTGAGCACAAGTAATGGTAATATCAAACATAGATACTTCTTTACAAAAAATATTAAGTAATCCATAATTAAATTTCAGCACAAGTAAATATTATGAATCTTTGATTTGAATTTGGACGTAGAGCTTAGTTAATACCTCTATAAATTGATGGACACTTTGTCCTAGAGCTTGACACAATTTCAACCCCCTGCACACCCCTTGCACATTGAGTTAGAGAAATAAATTAGAAGATAAAAATTCTTTCTCAAGGCCTTGCACAATGTATCCCATGTATTGATGCATGTAGTAGTGTCATTAAATTGTTGGACACTTTGTCCTAGAGCTTGACATAACTTCAACCCCCTCTTGACACAATTTCAACCCCTTGCACATTTAGTTAGATAAATAACTTAGAAGATAAAAATTATTTCTCAAGGCCTTGCACAATGTATCTCATGTATTGATGCATGTAGGAGTGTCATTTACAACATGTTCTCCATTGAGCTCCACATATATATTTGTGTAAGTTGGTGAGACTATTGACATACTTAGGTGAGTCCCTCCAATTGGTTACCTACACGAAGGACTTGCCACAAATTCAACCCCCTGCACATTGAGTTAGATAAATAAATAACTTAGAAGATAAAAATTCCTTCTCAAGGCCTTGTACAATGTATCCCATGTATTGATGCATGTAAGAGTGTCATTGACAACATGTTCTTCATTGAGCTCCATATATATATTTCCATAAGTTGGTGAGATTGTTGACGTGCTTAGGTGAGTCCCTCCAAATGGTTACTTGCAAGAAGGACACACTACTCTTTTATGATCTTTGGGAAGGTTTGAAAGTATCCAACAAGTCTATGAATCCAAGAATCTAAAACATCTATGTGCATCTTACCATCATATTTAGTTAATGGAATTTTTGTGTCTAGTTGGAAAGTGGAGGCATAATCCCTCTATCTTGGAGGAAAAATCCCTCTATCTTAATTTGAGGGCTTTGACAAAAGATTAGGCCAATTCATGGACCATGCTAGATAGGTTGGGCTCTTCATCATTAGATCTTAGGATCCATTGATATAGGCAATGTGGAAGAAAAAAATTTAGTGGAAACCTTAGTCTTGTCATGTGTTTAGCATAGGTGCCTTCAATTCATCCTCTCCACACATTCTTCAAATAGGTAGGAAGCTAGGGAATCCTCCCCATCGAGGATGCATCCCATCAATCCAAAAATATTCAACACTTAAGGGGAGAATTTATCATTTCTAGTCGTTCTTAATGAATTGTTATCAATCCAACAATGTTCAACACTAAGGGGAGAATTTATCATTTCTAGTCATTCTTAATGAATAGTTATTGAAGTGTAGCATGTGGTTGCATCTTCCCTGAATAGTTATTGAAGTGTAGCATGTAGTTGTATCTTTCCTGAATAGTTATTGAAGTGTAGCATGTAGTTGCATCTTTCCATCTTTTCATTTTATCCCTATGTGTAAAGTTTCTTGAGAAGATAAATCTATACCAAAAATCAAATCTCTTATTCAAAATTCTTGAGTGTAGCTTTGCACACTTTTCCCTTTAGCTTGTCTAAAATTTTGCGAATCCATAATAGCTTTCTGCATGTATGCTAATGGATAAAATTGTCTTTTAAGTGCAACAATAAAATAATTCTAAGAGGATAAAACTTTACCATGTTTCTTCATGTCCTCTTGAGTTTTGGCTTCCCACCAAATGAGTGTTGCACTTTCCAATCTAAGAGAAGCAAGTTGAATCTTAATTTCATCATATTTGATTCTTTGTATCCTACAATACAATTCAATCTGATGAATCCAATTATCCAATTTCTCAACATTTGCCTCTCCATTGTACATGGGCAATTAAAACTTAATATCAAGCTTAAGTAAAGGAGTTTGTGGAGTAATTTTACCATGTTCTTTTGAATAATTTGGAGGTGGTTGTGAAATGGTAGTAGAAGTGGAATATGGAGGTAAAGGAGCTGGAGTATCACCATTTCCTCCATTTCCTTTTGGAGTCTTATCACCACTATCTTCATTACCTCTTGGAGGATTTGAGCTTTCACCTTGCAACCTCGCATTTCTTTCTTCAAATAAAACTTTCACCATTTCTATCATATCATAAAAATATTTTCTGAAAGTTTAATCTTTTGAAGAAAGAGTTTCATGACTCTCCTCATGAGCAATACTTGGTGAATGCCTCCTTGAAGCTTGAGTTGATCATGTAGTTCTCCTTCTTATAAGTTGAGAACTCGGCTCTACAATTTCTCCTTCACCTATTCTGAGCTTCAACCTTGTAAGCATCGGAAAACAAACACTTGCAAACAATAAAACCTTCGAAAACCTATGATCTGATACCAACTTGATCTGAAAATGAAAAGGCTTGTGTCTCTTTAAAATTGCAAGTGTAATTTTTATGTGCTTGGGCAATAGGATCAAGTTGAAAACACATCAAAATTAATGAGTTTTTTTTACTTAAACATGAGTAGCATAAATAGAGATAAAAACCATCAAAGTAAGCACATTAACATAACAAAATGATAAAGGATTTCACCCCTCTCTTGGGCTACATCTCCTGGTCCATCTTCCAATGGATCATTTTCATTAATGCTCAAACTATCAAAATCAGTGCTTTACAATGGTCAGGATGCAAAATAGATGGCTCCAATGGCTCCAGAATGTCCAAAAACCCATGTTTGGGCTTTTCCTGCACCTCGTTTGACCAAAAACTGAAAAAAAAAATACAACTTTGGATGTTTTTCCCCAATAGCTTGTTGTCTCTGCTCGCCAAAATGCCCCTGTGTGTGACTAACCTGGCTCCCAAGCATTTCCTGAGCCAAAAACCCAGCACTGTGCCTTTACTGAAAAAGGTGGCATTTTGTTGCACTGTTAGGTATCTTGGCACCTTTTACGGCGTAGGTGTCGATCACATGACCCATGTGGCCTGGCGCTGACCTACAATCACGTGCCCTGTTGGCTAGCCATTGGATAGTTCATTGTAATCTCCATGATCAGAGTCATATGGAGAGGTGTAGTGACCGAGGGTTGGTCCTATGGTAGTTCCCTGCGTTACTGGTCATGTGACAGTGTATGTTACAGAATAGTGACCAAGGGTTGGGGCTAAGCCTTGACCCTTTTCTGCCTAGATGAAAATGTATTGTAACTTTAAATACAAGTTCCAACATATAGGGTTAAGAAACAAATGGTAGGAGGGTTGGTGGCCCGACCTACGCCAACACTCAGTCATACATAAAGGTCTTGGGTTTGACCCCTGCGGACTCTATAAAAATTTTACACCATAAACCAATGATGGGGTGCCATGTGGCGGCCCCTAGCTAGGCCACATGGAACCTTCCCATTCTCTCACCTGATGACACGTGCTAGAAATGGATAGGTCCACCTAAACACTTTCCAATTCACCCTTCCATGCCAACAATCCACGTCACCCTACCACATCATTTGTATGATCTGTACAGTTAGCTGCCACGTGGAATGTACGGACTGTACAGTCAACAACATTTTCCCTATTTGGAAAAGTGGACAAAACTTGATATCTCTCACATACAATTTTTGTTGGAGCCTGTTCAAGTTGCGTTTGGATCTTGAGGATGAGGCCTACACACGAGTCTATTTTCAAGCAATTCTGAGCACTTTGATTTTTGAGCATATTTTGATCACCTGGATCACTTAGATACTTGGATTTCTTGAGGTTATGGAGTTCTATTTTGACCTTTCCCATTAGTCAAGTGTGACCTTTCCTTATTATCTCTCTACTTACTATATATTAGATTATAATCAAACATGAAATAGGGGGAAGGACCAGGTCTGCATATGGATTTATTCTCCCTATGCTATCCCTAGTCACTATATATTTGTCAATAAATACATTATAAAAGAAGCAACACTTTGTTTCTACGTAGTTAGTTATTTTTGTTTGGTATGTCCTTGCTTGGATTTATGCTATCCCAGTATGTCAGCGATGGTTGTAGCTCGTAATCTTACATGTCACCTTATTCTTTATTTTGTCAGCCTATGTGTAAAGGAGGTGGTTCAGTAGATCCTAAAAGAAAGGCTTTTACCTTCACTAAGTAAGGTTACAACGAAGGTTCCCAGCTAGGTAAGGTTACAATGGAGTGAACCCTTCGAGTAAAATGCTAAGTAGTGGGGTCTTTATCTAGCTGCAAGGCAAGCTAGAAGGAACCTTATCTAAGCAGGAAGGAAGAGTAGAATAGGGAGAAGGACTAAACAACTCACACAACCTAACGAAAGCTAACAGACTTTCAAGCCCACTAAGCATAAGGTAAGAACAAACAACATAAATAATGTGAATGAGATGAGTATATATGCACATTTGGCACCTTGGGGAAGTTACCTGACTTGAGCAGAGCACGAGTTGTAGCTCTACCAATCAACTAACGAACATTTCAAGACCTACCCCTTCTAGCTCAAGATGGATTATGACCAATCAACTCTACTTTTGAGGGAAGAAATGGCCTTTCAAGACCCGCCCCTTCAAGCATAAGTGATAACCCCTTCTCCCCCTCTCCCTTTTATGTCTAAAGACCCTTGAAGAGCTATATTTGAGAGTCCCAAGGGGCCAAGAAATAAGAGAACTCTCCCTTCACATGCTCTTATACCTTACCTGAGTGAGGAGGGAATAAAATAGAGTTTAGCTTTATTTGCTCTTTTTCACCCATGTATTAAGACGTTTGGTTCAAGTTAATGAGGTTACTATTCAAATCAAACAAATCTCTCCTTCCTTTTACCTAACGAATCAAGAAAAGGATTTAGGTGTGGAAGGCATGGCCAGGCAGGCTTACGTGACATAAGGCCCCAAAGAAACAATCTATAGCTATTAGGCTTGTTCACATTATAGGTTATTTGAACAGGACTGGGGTTGACAATAGGGTGACTGATGAGTGATACATGGTGATGAGTGATGTATGGGATGAATTGAGCAATGATAGAGAAGGTGCAACAACAGTGAAGGAGACAATCCTTGATAGCCAGTTTTGGTCACAAGTTCAGTTTGTTTTACAATTAACCAAGCCAATTTATCACATGATCAAGTTTGCAGATTCATATCGGCCAATCATTGGGGAGGTGTATGAGCAAATGGATAGCATGCTACGGTAGATTAAAGACATTGTTGAGCCTAGAGATGTCAACCTCTATAACCATATTCATGTAGAGGTGGAAAAACGGTGGGAAATGATAAATATTCCACTACATGCCTTAGCATATGTGATAACACCTAAATACTAACATGTATCATGGATTTCATCACTAGCACCTGGTGGTGGGACCAAGAAAATACCACACCAAGATCCAGAGGTTTAAGCAGGTTATAAGAAAGCATTAGATAAACTCATCTCGGACGAGGAGGAGTGTGAGAACATAAGGAGACAATTGAACCATTACATCTTATAAATTTTGCCTTTGGGACCAACCTTGCAATTACAGATCAAGGGAATTTTGAGTTCTCTTGAGTGGTGAAACATGCATGGCGGTACTACCCCACAGCTACAACATTTGGCAACATGGGTATTTTCACAGGTGGTGAACACTTCTTCTGCAAAGAGGTGTTGGAGCACCTACAGTTTCATCCATAATGTTAAAAGGAACAGTTTGAATGTAATTCGGGCATAGATCTTGGTCTATGTTCATTACAACTTGTGATTGTTGTCCCATTACTGTGAGGGGGCACAAGATGGATCAAAACTTGAGGTGTTGGGACAACAATCTGGAGGAGGATAATTTGGAGGATGGAGTATTGCTTTTAGAGAAATTGGAGACTGTTCTTTTGGACGATTATGATCATGTTAAGATGCCACCCCCATCCAGTGCCATGTTCCCCATGTCCGAGATTCTAGATACAACAATAGGTGCTTCATCTTCATCTCCGTCGCAACCATCTACATCTACTTTTGCACTACCACCACGTGGAGGCACGCAATACCCGCAGTGGTAGAAGGAGGATGGGATAGTTGTTTACAATTTGATGATTCTCCTTTCTCATTTCTTTATATGTCATAGTATATAGATGATAGATTCATAGTATTTGGCAACCAACTCAGTTTAATCTTTAAACTTTAAACGTTATTGTTTTGGACCTTTCGGTCTTCATACTTCAGTGTAGATGGCCTATTTTGTAAACATGACTATTTGGTCATCACTCATGTTATTGTTGACAGTTTTTGGATATATCATTTCATTTCGTAAGTTTATGGTCTACCTTCTGTTATATGAATATGGATTAAAAATTTGTATGTTGGTTTGTAATTTTGTAATTGCTAGACATTTTACACCATAAACCAATGACGGGGTGTCATGTGGTGGCCCTTGGCTAGGCCATGTGGCACCTTCCCATTTGCTCACTTTATGACACGTGATAGCAATGGATAGGTCCACCTAAACACTTTCCAATTCACCCTGCCATGCTAGCAATCCATGTCACCCTGCCACATCATTTGTACGGTCCGTACGAACTGTACAGTCAGCTCCCACGTGGCCTGTACAGATTGTACTGTCAACAAACATTTCCCTATTTGGAAAAGTGGACAAAACTTTATATCTCTTGCATACGATGTCCATTTGAGCCTGTTCAAGTTGCATTGGGATCGTGAGGACGAGGCCTACGCACGAGTCCATTTTCTAGCAATTCTGAGCACTTTGATTTTTGAGCATATTTTGATCGCCTGGATCACTTAGATACTTTGCTTTCTTGAGGTTATGGAGTTATGTTTTGGCCTTTCCCATTGGTCAAGTGTGACCTTTCCTTATTCTCTCTCTACTTAATATATATTAGATTATAATCAAACATGAAATAGGGGGAAGGACCAGATCTACATATGGATTTATTCTCCCTATGTTATCCCTAGTTACTATATATTTGCCAATAAATACATTATAAAAGAAGCAACACTTCATTTCTACATAGTTATTTTCTTTTTTTTTGGTTTGTCCTTTATTGGATTTATGATATCCCAGGATGATAGTGATGGTTGTAGCTCATAACCTTACATGCCACCTTATTCTTTGTTTTGTTGACCTATGTCTAAAGGAGGTGGTTCAGTAGATCCTGAAAGAAAGGCTTTTAACTTTGCTAAGTAAGGTTACAACGAAGGTTCCCAGCTAGGTAAGGTTACAATGGAGTGAACCCTTCGAGTAAAATGCTAAGTAGTGGGGTCTTTATCTAGCTGTAAGGCAGGCTGGAAGGAATCTTATCTGAGCAGGAAGTAAAAGTAGAATAGGGTGAAGGACTAAAAGACTCACACAACCTAACAATAGCTGACAGACATTCAAGCCCACTAAGCATAAGTAAGGTAAGAACAAACAACATAAATAATGTGAATGATATGAGTATATATGCACATTTGGAGGCTTGGGGAAGTTACCTGACTTGATCAGAGCTCGAGTTCAAGCTCTACCAATGAGCTAGCAAACATTTTAGGACCTGCCCCTTATAGCTCAGGATGGATTGTGACCAATCGACTCTACTTTTGAGGGAAGAAATGGCCTTTCAGGACCCGCCCCTTCTAGAGTAAGTGATAACCCCTTCTCCCCCTCTCCCTTTGGTGTCTAAAGATCCTCGAAGAGTTATATTTGAGGGTCCCAAGGGTCCAAGAAATAAGAGAACTCTCCCTTCGCACGCTCTTATACCTTACCTAAGTGAGGAGGGAATAAAATAGAGTTTAGATTTATTTTCTATTTTTCACCCATGTATTAAGACGTTTGGTTCAAGTTAGAGAGGTTACCATTCAAATCGAACAAATATCTCCTTCCTTTTAGCTAACAAATCAAGAAAAGGCGTTAGGTGTGGAAGGCATGGCCAAGCAGGCTTACGTGACATAAGGCCCCAAAGAAACAAATTATAAATATTAGGCTCGTTCATGTTATAGGCTATTTGAAAAGGAATGGGGTTGACAATAAGGTGAGTGATGAGTGATGCATGGGATGAATTGAGCAATGATAGAGAAGGTGCAACAATAGTGAAGGAGATAGTCTTTGACATTCAATTTTGGTCACAAGTTCGGTTTGTTTAACAATTCACCAAGCTAATTTATCACATGATCAAGTTTGCAGATTCAGATCGTCCAATCATTGGGGAGGTGTATGAGAAAATGGATAGCATGCTATGGAAGATTAAAGATATTGTTGAGCCTAGAGATGTCAACCTCTATAACCATATTCATGTAGAGGTGGAAAAACGGTGGGAAATGATAAATATTCCTCTACATGCCTTAGAATATGTGCTAACACCTAAATACTATCATGTATCATGGCTTTCATCACTAGCACCTAGTGGTGGGACCAAGAAAAGACCACACCAAGATCCATAGGTTCAAGCAGGTTATAAGAAATCATTAGCTAAAATCATCCCGGACGAGGAGGAGTGTGACAACATAAGGAGACAATTAAGCCATTACATCTTAGAAACGTTGCCTTTGGGACCAACCTTGCAATTACAGATCAAGGGAATTTGAGTTCTCTTAAGTGGTGGAACATGCATGGCAGTACTACTCCACAGTTACAACATTTGGCAACACAAGTATTTTCACAGGTGGCGAACACTTCTTCTGCAGAGAGGTGTTGGAGCACCTATATTTTCATCCATAACGTTAAAAGGAACAGGTTGAATGTAATTCGGGTAGAGATCTTGGGCTATGTTCATTACGACTTGTGATTGTTGTCCCATTATTGTGAGGGGGCATAGATGGATCAAAACTTGAGGTGTTGGGACAACAATCCAGAGGAGGATAATTTGGAGGATGGAGTATTGCTTTTAGAGAAATTGGAGAGTGTTCTTTTGGACGATGATGATCATGTTGAGATGCCACCCCCATCCAGTGCCAGGGTCCCCATGTCGAGGATTCCAGCTACAACAATAGGTTCTTCATCTTCATCTTCGTCACAACCGTTTGCATCTACTTTTGCACTACCACCACGTGGAGGCATGCGATACCCGTGATGGTGGAAGGAGGATGGGATAGTTGTTTACAATTTGATGATTCTCCCTTCTCATTAATTTATATGTCATAGTATATATATGATAGATTCATGGTATTTGGAAACCATCTCAGTTTAATATTTAAACTTTAAACTTTATTGTTTTGGACCTTTCGGTCTTCATACTTCAGTGTAGATGGCCTATTTTGTAAACATAACTATTTGGTCATGACTCATGTTAATGTTGACAGTTTTTGGATATATGATTTCATTTCATAAGTTTATGGTCTACCTTCTATTATATCAATATGGATTAAAAATTTGTATGTTTGTAATTGCTAGAATCTAGATGGTTGATGCTCGAATGATTAATCATTGATGAACTCTATAGTATGGATGCCATTTCTATCTATATTGATGTACAAATATGCATTTTTTCATATATTATGCAGCTAATTTGTCTTTATACATGTTGTTTTTTAATATAAATGCAATATATATATATATATATATATATATATATATATATATATATATAACAAACGCTTCTGGGATGCTTTGCTTTCGAGGTTTTTTGGAAAATGATGCTTTCGATGCTCCCGCTTCATGCAACACTGGGTGAGAGTGGTAGACGGTTACACTGTTGCTGTAGCAGTTCTTTCGATGGTTTGCATAGGTAAGCTTGTTTGACAATGCCATTGATGGTGGGTTATACCAATTGATGTTTGTCACACAGGGGTAGGCGTGGGTTCTTTATTGATATCTTGAGCGATGGCTTAGGTTTCAACATTTGAAGTGAATCAATCAATAGGTAAGGTAACTTTCTAGACCATTTGTTCGTGTACCATGGTTTGGGTTATAAGATTTGACGAGACCATTTTTTTTGGACACACCCTTACACGGGACTATTTAGGCTTGAAGATTAGGGCTCTAAATCCCAACCCACCCGAAAGTCCAGACTGGTCGGCTTCCCCTAGAGCAGTAAGGTCCCGACGTTAAGGTAAGATCCTTTCTTCTTGTTTGAGAGGAAGAGTGTGTTTTTTAGGGGAAGAAATATAAGAGTACTTGAGATCTTCTTAGGTAGGTAAAAAAAGAAGCCCCTTTCTCATTCTTTTTCTCTAAATTTTCCTGAGATCACTGCTAATTGGTCCCATAAACATCTCTTCTTAGGTTTGGATTGGAGTAGCTCTGAACTACCTGACCACTCACTAAGGATATACAAAATGATGTGGATTTCAACCGATTCTTGAATTCCTTACACACATTTAAATATACAAAACATTTTGTTGATTATTTCCCTATTGAATGAACTACGAAGGATTGCTTTACTTATCTAATAAATTGACTATTTTCTCAAAGAAAGTATGAATCAAAGTGAAGAACTTATCTCCACCAACTATGCTTATACAACAAATCTCCACAATTGATCTCCACCAATAACATTAAGTATTGCTACGCCACCCACTACTCATTATCGTGGTGCAAATACCCCACTACGTTTCTGTTGAATCTCTTGGCCATCGCTATTGATTCTACTTATGAGGGTTGGGGGGAGAATTAATAGAGAAAATATATTATATATTTTATTAGGGTAGGGGGGCATTAATAGAGAAAATATATAATATATTTTCTCTATTAATGCCCCCCCACCCTCATATATGACTTATGCATTGAAGTTTTTCTCCTTGCATCTAGCTCATACTGCTTGAATGATGCATTGATTGATCAAGATTACTTGAGTTTACGTACCGTGATGAGTTTTTAACCTATTTATAAAAGCATACTTACCTGAATGAAGTGAGCATAAGGGAAAGAAATAAATTTGATTTAAAAGCAAATTGTGCATGCACTTTTAGCACCAACAGGTTAACACATCCATCAATCTATTCATTCACTAGGAAGGCTCATTAGGTGAACACATCTTATTCATTAAGTTCCATTTTAGGGGGGGATTAACCTCCCTCAGGTCGGGTTCATCTTCCCTATCGTTCGAGGTTATGCACATTTACTAATATTACATCATGAATTTCACAAGACCATGCAACACATAAATTTGTCTATACTTGTTAGTTATTTATTAGTTTTTCGTTATATACAATCGACTCATGAAATCTAAAGGGTGCATTTATTAGAATATAAGATACATTTCAGAGAATGTTTAGTGATTAACATATAAGATTTTCTCCAAAAGAAAACCATCAAACAATAAAGACTGCATCAATAATAAGATCAAAGTATATTTCCTCTACTGAATCAAGGGGAACAATGGATTGAACAATCAACAATTATGTTGTGCTGAGTCATATAAGATTATGAGACTTTCTCTCCATGAATTAGGGAGAAACAATTGGTGATTACATATGATATTTTAAACCACCATTATCACATGTTTGAGCAAGGTGCACATAATCTCTATCAAATCATTAGCTAGGAACATAAGTTGATTTAGGACATCAATTCATTCAATAAATTAATCACATCAAATCAATGAATTGATTAGCATGGGGCAGCCTACACAAGTGAAAAAACCACCCAGTATCTCGGTTTCGTCTCTCTCAATTCTATTTCAATTTCTACACGGTCCCACTCTCCCACTTTCTTTACGATTTCTTACGCTATTTCCATTTGTTTAAACCATCTCCAAAACCTTCTACCGAACTATCAAAATTGGGCTCCTCTATTCATCATGGTGTATCATAAAAATTATATCTTATTTCAAGGGAGAAATAAGGATAGAATTCCAGTCATAAATCATTCAATAAAATCCCACACGGTACACGGTACCAAAATGAAATAAATTCACATGGTACACGACATGGATTTTAGATCAATTAGTTATAGTAACACATTTTCCAAAAACTACCCCTACACTCTATAAAACCTACCACCAACACAAGGGATTTTAGATAAATTCATTAGAGTAGCATTAGATGAAAACCTGACCCTTATATAGGAGTTTTTCCCCCTAAGTTACGTAACCTTTTTACCACCTACTACCTCTCACGTCAATGTCACATCACAACAGGATTTTAGATAAATTCATTAGAGGAGCATTAGGAGAGAACCTACCCCCGTCATGATATTTGTGACCACTCGAATTGAAGAATTTATTTCCACTGCAACCAACACGAAGCAACATGGATTTTATATCTATTCACTACTAGGTGCATCTCGGTCATTTACTCTCTTGTAATAAGATAGGAACTTAGGTAAGTTTCTTTTAATTTTTAAATTGCTGCAACTGGAAGAACAAATAGATCTTACCACTTACCATTATTTATCAGGTTTCAACACTTACCCGTTACCACCGACTACTGGAAAATAATTAGATTTCACTTACCATTCATTTAATAGCTCACACAAAGACAACACACATTCACACAAGCATGAAATCACATAGGTTGGAAGAACAAACAATCACATAGGAAAGATTAGGCTTATCATTAGGATTCGTGTTACATATGATGAAATCATGCAATAATACGGTGCATTGTTTCTGAATATCACAATGTTGATGAGGAAATATTAATAACATATCCCTGCCTTGATTATCTAATATCAATAACATATTCCCTTGCTAATAATCATAACATATCCCTTTGTGTTTCTTTTGGAATTGACATAGACGAAGAACCCCGACCTTAGGGGGGAAATCCCACTCGACGCTGAGGGTGAAATCACCTTCCTTCACACTGATAAACTAAGAAGTAGGACTTCACACTTAGAAACTTGTAAGTAGGAAACTTGTATTATTTAATAGGGTGGTTTAGTATTTCAAAGAATATATTTTTATGATATGCTATCGACAAGTCAGTGTTGGTGTTTCATAGCTCATTGTTGTCATGCAGTATACATAAAGATAGGTGTAAGTTAGTTCCATTTCATAAGGGTTAGTTCCATTTCATGAGGATAGGTCAGTTAGTTTCTTTAATGAGACCGGCCATAGATCAAGCTCCTCGATTAATCAATAGGAGTGTGAGCCTCATCGACAATTGAGGGGAAAAGGCTATCTATACAAATGAAATAATCTGATTGGTCGTCTTGCTAATGAAAGAATTTGATTGGTCTTGGTTCCTCCTACCGAACCATACTTTTAATTTCTTTGGGTAAGAGTTAGCTTTTATCTATATTGCTTCTACATACTTCACTTTTCAACTTTATGACATATTGATGATGAACATCTTCCAACTAAACTTGATAGCATAATCCAACTTGAATCGATTTGAGTAATTCATCTATGTTTGTATCTTATTCTTGTTTATTTCCTATAGAGCTACAATCTTATTTCCCATAGAGAGACTATCCAATAAATAAAGATCATCTTCTCCTCTCCATTACTATAGTGATTCATGAGCCAGTGTCAAAGAAATCCCAAGTAGAAGTTTTTGGTTCCTTCCATAGTGGTGAAGATATCATGGGTTCAAGCTCAGTAAGGGGTACAAGAAATGACATGGGGTGTGGGGGGCTCAATTCATAGGAAATTAATGGGACGTGGGGCTCAATTAATAGGATAGGTTTTGGTCATGTCCCATGTCCCTATGAACAAGTGGTTTCCCTCTAGTTTTATCTCGGAATTCATGCATGGGAAGCATGGGTTAAAACTCAACCAGCATAAATCCTATGGACACCTTGTCAGCCTGCCTATTTGATGTAACTTTATATGAACACCAAAAACTCATACGTCGACACCTAACACCTCCACCCTTGAACTCATAACTACTACTTTGTCCCATCTCTTTCTAGTGTGTAAAGACCAAACAAATACAATGTAACATCATTCCTCTCTCCTTGAAACCATAAAGAAAAGAATACTCCTAGCCACTAAACAATCTAAACAATTCTTATATCTAGTATAACTTAAAAAATAACTTCCATAACTTTCTAAAGATCTAAAGAGATATAACTACATAAAAATGATTATCCTTGATTCCTATAGCTTGTAGTATTTGATATGAGCTAAGTAATCCACTAGTTATAAGTACTTCGCCTTAGGTTAAAAGTGATAAGTGAGTATAAAGTTATTTGGTTGTTAAGTCCTGATGAGTGATACAATATTCCTAGACAACATACTAATGATTTCTTAGGACAACTAATAATAAATATCTTCAAGTTATTTGGTTGTTAAGTCATGATGAGTGATACAATATTCCTAGACAACATACTAATGATTTCTTAGGACAACTAATAATAAATATCTTCTTAATGTTGATTTGAATCCGAAAGTGTTTATCTTGTATGAATTCCAAGCTATCTAAATATAAAACTAGATATTAAAGAAGCTCATGTCTTATTTCTATTGCACTTTGAAGACAAAGAGATATAAGTCTTATTCCTAACATAAGGAGTTTACCTTATAGAGTAAAGAGTAATACTTCACTACATAAGATCTCTAAGCTTAATTCATGTGATGCACGGTTGATAGAAGATAGTATTGAATATGTACAAGATCAAAAAATTCCATAATCACATTTGACCAAAGTTGCTAGATAATAAGCTCTACTATGAAGAACATGAAAAGTCTGCAACACCATTAAGAGGTATACAGTGGTTCAAGAAGTAATCTGAAGGATTCCTCAATGTGATAAAGAAATGATAAGGTTCTCCATGTGACAAATGGATTATCAAGGTGGTCAAGATATTTCATCAGTCTAATGTTATTAGTCCTCATGTGATAAAGAAATGATAAGGTCCTCCATGTGACAAATAGATTATCAAGGTGGTCATGATCTTTCATGAGTCTAATGTTATGAGTCCTCTTGATTGCTAAGTAAGCATCTCTTCCATGTTGTTAAGGAGGCAATCCCTTTAGCAACATACATAAGAGGACCTCTAGTTTTTATTCAACCCCTTTATTTCTTAGGAGTTTCCTCTATCTGGTATCTATATCAATGTATTCTTAAACTATACCAAATACAAATATATATAATTCTTCTTCCTAAAGAGTATAGAGTGAAAACATCATAAATCTAGTATAAGAAGGAGTATTCATAGTTCCTAATAGCCTAAAGACCAAGTTCTTAATAGCTAGAGGTTTCTATCTTAGTGAGTAAAAGGGTTCCTATCTATCTTAGTTAATATAAAGTTATTCCTATCTATCTCCAAAGAAATGTAAAGGAGTGGGGAGTCTTCCTATACAAATATAATCTTCATACTTCCTTATGATTCCATATATAAATATTACTAATTCCTTTTCCTACTCTTCATAATATATTATCACTTCTACTAATTTACCTACTGTATAACATAGAGATTAACTTAAATATCCTAAAGTACCCCTTTCTAACAACAACCAAAAAAGAACAAACAAATGAAGTGTAGTTCTTGGAAGTGTATGCCTTGGTCGTGACCTATAGTTTATAAGGTCTTGTTGGCATGAATGACTCTGGAAGTAAGCCATGTGTGCCTTGGGAGGAGGTGGGTTTCAATTTGATGATGGACGAGTATCCGGGTGGGAGTGGGTTGTTTCAAAGATTAGTTTAGAATAATCCCTTGTAAGATCGTGGAATTCGTTGTCTTGGTCGGTGGATTCAATATTTGTTCAAACCGAGGTTCCTTGGCTCTGTTCAATCCTTGATTCCTGGGCTTTGCACCCTTGGCTCTGGTTCCTAGGCTCTATTCAAATGTAATAATAAAGGTGGGACTCTGTTGGTTATAGTTCTCATTCTTTGTTCTTGCCGAGTGAGTGTCATATATATTCATGGAGTCAGTCATATGGGTATTTGAATTCAAATAGTAGCCCTATGGCCATATCATTAATACCACATATATAGTAGCATATTGGGGGTTCGATCCAGTCGGAGGTTGATACACGACCAACGAATATAATATATTATGACCCACCCAAACAAAGTGAAATAGATATTGGGTAATATATTATGATCCTGTATACATAGTGGTGGCATCATTCTTCCATATAGATAGTTGTGGCACCATATAAAATATGAATCAACGTTGAGGCTCAAATGAAATGACACGTAAGTCCATCATTCTTGCTCAATCTTGTTTGTGCACCCACCCCCAACAATGTGTAATGTCCCCCACCTCTTGATGAAGAGGTTTGGAAAGACTTAGTGGTCCAGTCATCCCCACTATACCATAGTCTCATGTAGCATGGGAAAAGGTCATCTAACTCAATATTATATTTTGAAGTTGACTTGGAAAAGGGTAAAAAGGGTAAAAAGTAACTCATTGAAGAATTAGAACGCTGGAGGTTGAGTTAGGAGTTGAACCTAGGGGTTAACTAACTTAACAACGAAATAGAATGGAAGTATAAAGGAAAGGCTAGGGTGCACCTCTCACTCATCTTGGCACTACTACATATTGAAAAATTTGCGATGACTACGTGTGATGAAAGTGCTCTTTTGTCGCAAAATTCAAGAGAAAAAGTTCAATTTTTCAATTTTGATCTAAATCCACCCCATATTCGTCGCTCTATCGACGAAAGAAAACTTTCGTTTGTTTTGTGACAATAATCAAGATGGTGGACTACTGTCTCAATTTCGACAAACTTGTGTTTTCGTTGCAAGAGCGACGATCACTATTGACCGTTACATTTTTTGATACTATCGATATTGATCGTTATACATTTTAACAAAGTTTAAATTGATATAGTAAAAGTTCATCGCAAGAGCGACGAATCGACCGTTATAACTGTTCCTGTCTTCGATAAAGTGACATAATAAATATAACAAATAAATAGGTAAAAAAGAGAAATATTTAGGTCACGATCATCGCAATTGCAATGATGGTGACCTAAATTGACCTATAAATATTTGGCGATTTAAATTTGTTGCGAAAATATTGCTATAACAACGATGGTTTCGAAAGGGTGTTTTTGTGCGGAAGTTGTGTGGAAGAATGCCGCAGAATATAGTTAGAGGTGGGGAAAAAAGTAAAGCGGGTGAAAAGGGTGATGGTAGATGTTATTGCCCTTGTAAAAAATGTTGCCTCATACGTCCTGTAAGAATTTTAATAGAAACAACTACAAAACATTTTAGGAAATATGAGCACATTGATGGCGGATCAAATGAATATCGTCCCATGGTAATTATCTATATATTCATTATCTTTTTTTATTTTGTCAATTTTATATAAAATTATATATATGTATATATATTGTTTGAATGCTTGTTATAGTATATAGTAATTTTTCATGATTGTTTGTAATTATAAAGTTAGAGTTTCCCTCTAACTTTCCACATAATATTGCACCAAGTATTAGTAGAAATGATGTTGTACAAGATGAGGAACATCATGACCAAGAAAATGAGGATCTCATGGAAGAAGATGATGGGACAAATCAAGTTAACGATCCCATGGAAGAAGATGATCAGACAAATCAAATGATCCAAGATTTGTTTTCACAACCGGATAAGGATGGGGACAATGCAAGCATTTATGATGAACCTCTATTAGAAAAGGCAAATAAACGACTTTATGAAGGATCACAAACAAATCTTCTCTCCACCACATTGTTGCTAGTGAACTTAAAGGTTATGAATAATTTGTTGAACACTTGTATGACACAGATCCTAAGGTATGTAATATGTTTCATCTCATATTATACATAAATGTTGATTTTTTTCTATTTTCTTTTAGTGTTAATTAATGTGTAAAATAATAATGCAATTTTTACGATTAATATTCTTACATTAACTAGGTATTTGTTATGTTGTAGATTGTTAGGTGAATTTTTGTTACCATCGTCAAATATTTTACCTTGCACATATCGAGGTTTGCATGCTATTATGAAATACATTGGAATGGATTATCAAACTATAGATGCATGTCCCAATGACCATATTATATATTATGGGCAACATGCTTCAAAAATAGAATGTTCGCAATGTCTTATCAGTGGATATTGAACCGATCAAGTAACAAAAAGGGTGCCTCGAAAGGTTCTTCATCATATTTCCATAATTCCACATTTGCAGCGATTGTTCAGGTGTGAAAGCATAACACAATTTATGTATTACCATGCACGTAACAGAAGTGGAGATGGTGTTCTTCGAATGCCTGCCGATGGTTCTACATTTAGGGAAATTGAGGGAAAATGGGAAGATTTCAAGGATGAACCTCGTAATATTAGGATTTCATTGGCAGCTGGCGGCATTAATCCATTCAGAGAACTTAGGTCTATTTACTCAGTGTGACCTATTTTTGTTATCAACAATAACATTCCTCCTTGGATGTCAATAAAGAGGGAGCACATAATGTTGACAAGGATTGTTCTAGGTATTTGTTTACATTAATTTTTTGAATTTAACATTTTCATTTGTTTCAATTTTTGCATAATATATTTTGTTTATTTATTTAATTATATATATTACATGTTATCATTCATATAATAATTATGTGTAATTCCAAACAATTAGGTAAGTACCAGGTTAAAGATATGAATATATATATCTAGCCTCTTATCGACGAGCTACTAAAGTTATGGGATGGCATCACAATGTATGACATATGTAAACCAATTGGGGAGAAGAAATTTAAATTCCATGGAATACTTTTATGGACAATTCATGATGCCCCTGGAATAACACATTTTTTTGGTATGTAGCATTATAATATTTCTCTTTAATACTACATAATTTTTTAATGTTATCATGGTGCATGTTTAATTTTTAAATAATCACATCGTATAATTGACATTAATCCATTTGTTGCAGGTCTTCAAAGAAAGGGTAAATTTGCATGTCCAGTTTGTGACCCTAAGATGAAGCATCTTCATTCAAAAATTTTAGGAAAGATGGTGTTTGATGAGTATACACACCTTCTTCCTAAGAACCATAGGTATCGTACTACTGAAAAACATTTTTTCTATGGGAACGAAGAGACTGGCTTAAAACCACAAAGAATGACACCTCACCTATGGAGGTTGGAATATAATAGAAATCATCAAGGTACTCAATTTCATAATGTATCGTAGATCATGTAATGCTTTGAATGCTTATTTTAATCATTGAATTTATTTTACCATATTTGATAATTATTTTTGTGATTTCTTTTATGCTTCATGAAGGTTGCAATCATCATGAAGGTATTAATAATGGGCTTCCACGAGGAATGAAATGTTATCCCACTCAATTCACGAGGTTTCCCTACTATGAGGAGATAAAAATAGCTCATTTGTTTGATACAATGCATATCGGGAAGAATGTGACTGAAACTTTATGGCGAATCATAGATGGTAGGAGGGACAAAGAAATTTTTTTCAAAATTTGTACTGACATTCTGGAAGAGAATCAAGCAATGCGAAGTGTGATCTGATATTCAAATAGATCAGATGGAGTACTACACCTAAATAACCTTCCATGGTTATTAACAGAGCAATAAAGCAATGATGTAAAAGAGGTCATTCAAAGAATTAAATTTCCCATGGGTTTTGCTTCAAACATAAATAATATCTTAACGAAGAAAGGTGAATTTGGTAGGGTAAAAACACATGATTGGCATACCTTCATTAAGATAATATATATATATATATATATATATATATATATATA
>ML792342.1:420152-438349 GCA_009831015.1 Picea engelmannii
AGAATTTTCTAGGCATCTAAAATTCAAAAATGACAAAACAAAAGTGTCATGAGTCAAAATGGTATTACATTCAAAATTCAAAATTAAAATGTTCAAATATATACATACAAAAACTATTTATTGGTACTTTCTCATAATTTAGCAATCAATAGTTCGAATACTAGATAATAGACTTGTGTACTACTTTTCCATGATATAGATCAACATAGATCATTGGTCAAGACACCTTCTTGGTAATCATTTCTCTCAAGTTGTAGCTCATGTGTTGGGTTTATAACTGGACGAAACTCAACAATATCATTAGTTCAATCATATCATACACATGTATATAGGTTTGGTTTTGAAGTGATCAATTTTTTATGAATTTCCTTCTACCCTACATTTTCTCGAGTAGCCAAATGAGTGCATTATGATTGTAGACCAAGATTTTTTCCTTATTAGATCCTATAATTAATGTATCTTCAATAAAAGAATAAAAGAATAAATACCCCGATTCCTCTCATAGGACAAGGCACTACTTACTTGTATAAATAATCATACAACAAATACTTATATCTCTAGAACATGCCCATTATGAAGCGATTACAAGTCTATTGGATCCTTTCCAAACCACCCACCACACTAAGCCTCCATGATCTAGAACACTCATCACCCACACACAATAAAAACAATGATATCAAGAGAAAATAAAGTATACTTATAGGATGGTGTACCCGCACCAAGAGAAATGTTGAAACATACATATTATTCTAAAATTTAGACTAAAATAAGTTTCATTTTTGTTTAATTAAACCAAAAAAAAAATGCACTAGGATAATCATCATCAAATGAAGCCTTCTGATTAATCCCACGGTCTAAAATTCTTAAGATATTATGGAGCTGCCTATTTATTAATTAATCAATTTATATAAAGGTTTTCTTTCGAAATTTTGGGAGTCGAGGTTTCGTGAAGTACGAAGGTTCAACATTGAGCATCTTCGACACCCCAATACCTGAATTCCCGAAAGTATTAATTGTTAATCTAGGTTAATTAAAGATTAAAAAATATTAATGATAAGAAAATCACATCACGACTTTGCGATTCGGCAACTCTTACATACAAAATCTTTGAAGTCCCGATACCCGAAACCCTGCCATTCTAAAACTAATCGCGGTTAATTAGAAGAGTTAAAAACAATTATACTTAATAAAACCTATCACGACTTCACGTTTCATAAATCTTAGTTTAAAATGTTAAAAATATCTCCGAGATCCGAAACGCCAAACTTGATTAAATGATAAGTATGATTAATTAATGTACTAAATGAGGATTATACCCTAATTAATCTATTGCTTAATAATAACTCGGATACATTCAAATTATGCACTTTTCCTAAGGTATCAACCATTAATGATATTAATATCTGATTTAGGGAAATGATTCCAAATAAGATCCAATTTTAATGCCCAAATATTTTTTATTAAAGAAATTAAATGTGTTGTCAGTAAAGGTATATGCATGATTTATGTGTTTAAGGTAAAAAAAAAATTTAGTTCTGAATTACATTCTTGTTTTCATAGCGTTGTCTTAGTGAAATAACTAGTTTTCTACATTCTCATTCTCTATAACAGGTGATAGAACTCTGAAATTTGATATCATGGCTCCACGGAAAGCGTCCAAAGCAACTGGCGAAAGTTCTGGCCAAAACACAGATGTTATTTTTGATACTTTGCCCAGAAGTATAAACATAGTTAAAACATAGACGTATGTGTTCATCACCATACAATACAAAGTGGTAAACTTCCTTGACGATTCAAGCGACAATGAAAAGGATAACTTATCTACCAAATATAAGATTATCGCACAAGCAAAGCTGCATAAGGTAGCAACCAGGCCAAGGATTTTACCTTACACCAACATGATTGGATGGGTGTTGGATCATGTGGATATCCCAACTAGAACTATAGTCAACCCTCAGAAGGTAGTTGTTGGGTCATTTCGGCCAGAACACATAGAGGTCATGTATAAATTGTCTACAACATCAAACTTTGTTTATAATTATAGTTTTTTAGTGAATTTTAATAATAAGGAGTGTGATCAATATGAAAAAAATCTTTCCGACTTGATTAATGATTGGTGTTCATGCCCCAAAAAGTTCAGAGCTGAATCTCACGGTGTATATTCAATCTCATCGCTTGAACCACAGTTCATGTATATAGCCATGATGATGTGAAGAAATTATGGAAAAGAGAACACAACCCATTTCTTTCTACCATGGGTACCCATTATACACTCAGTGGCGAAAGGATTTTCTTTTGACTGGGCAAAGATATTGTCGAATAATCTAGCTAGCAAAATCACAGAATATCAAACAAAGAAAACCAAAGGGCAACCAAATTCATTCTTTATGTCAACTTATATTATTGATGCCATCTCTTTCATGACGCATTTCCTATTGATGAGATGGAGTTGGACTCCAGATAGTGCAGAACCAATTCATGACTATCATTCAAAGATCTGGGAAGACAAGGAAAAATATTTCTTTTATGAAATCTGTAATTGGGTAGTGGTGTCAATGCATATGGTTATATTTGGTCACCCACCTCCTAGAATTTTAGAAAACATTATGGTTAACCTGGGTAAAGTGGTAGACTAGTACATAGAGGAACACTTCTCTTACATCAAATTTTTTGGTTGTTCAATTTCCCCGTATGCATTACCGCATTTTTTACCAGACCGACTAGTATGCCGTGAGGTTGCATGACAAACTGTACTCGGCGAGATTAGAAAGGATCTCAAATCCATGCAAAAAAAGGTATGGCCATATTTTCCTTTATAGATCGGTGCATTTTCTTTGTCAGATTTCGGACATTCCAGAGTGGAGGTTGTAGCCTTAGAAGAGATAAAGCTGGTTAACATTGAATTCAAGAAGTAGGACCCACAGAAGGTCATGGGAAACCATATGGCCAGTTTCAATTTTAAAAGGTATGAACATGAAGAGTCCCCTCAGGATGAAATGTTCTGAGCCAAGTTCAAACTCTACCACCTGATGAAATGGTTTATTTTTACAATTTCCAAAAACACTGAAGAAGTGGCCTCCCTAAAGTATTACAGGGAGAAAACCCAAAGTCTCCAGCTACACAATAAACAGAGACTCAGAACCCATAAGTCGGGAGCTCTAGAAAACAAGAAGCCCCAGAAAACCCAGATAATTCTGAGATCTCGACTCAGAAAAAGGATATCCCAGTGACAGAGGTATCTGACGACTAGCCCAAAGATCAATCAAAAACATTAAAAAAGCAAGGAGAAGATAATCCATTGTCTTCACCTGATAAATCAACTATAGATGGAGTTGGAAAACAGTGATCCAAAAAGATCGGCAGTCCTATTAAGGCTATCACACCATTACATTTCACCATAGGAAACCCTAATGAAAAGGTAATATTCATAGGGGATCTCACACCTATCCCTATTGAAGAAATACCTCCTACTAATTTATTTTTCAGTAAGAAAAGAAAAGTTGTGGTAAAGAAATAAATGCACCAAAAAGAGGGTGCAATGGTAAAAAATAATAGAGTATTAGTGGATGGACAAACTTTGGAAGATGAATACTTTTCTACAGAGGTAGTGGGCTCTTTGGGAGCTTTTGCAACAACCAACTTATTCTTAGTTAACCTAAAAGAAAGGTTGAAGCAGAGAAATCAGATCATAAGTTAGTTGCAAGATCAAGTAAAGAATATAAGAGATGAGGTAAATAAAGGACTTGAAAAGGCTAGAGTTGCTGATAGACAAGAAATCCAACTGCTCAAGTCCATTATTGTCTAGTAAGATGATTTGGTTAAACAATTACAAAACAAGGTAAGTTCCACCAGAAAAATGGTTATGGATATAGTTGTGTTCCAAGCTCAAGCATCAGAAGTGCTAAAGAAACTGGAAATGGCACAACAATGCCTTTTGGATAAAGTAGAGATCATCCAAAAGAATTTTCAGGAAGTAAATCAATCATTAGATAATATTAGTTTCAAATAAGGAGAGGCTAATGCAGTCGGACCACCTTTCAAAAAGTGGTCATGTCATCGGCTAGAGAATAAGTACTTGTAACTCCCAGATTGACTGTTGCAGAAAAAATCATAGGTGATATAATATTGAAGGCATGGGAGGCCAATATAGCCGAGAGTAAAAGAATATCCAAATAAATAAAAGGGGATTGTGAAGAGGTTTTTGATTTTCTAAATAAAGAATCACTAGGCATTGGAAAGGATGATTGTTCTGAGATACTAGGAAAAATCAACATTGTAAAGCATCAAATTGACATCAAAGAAAGTTTAAATGAAGCTCATATTGAAATTTCATAGCTGAAACAAGTTGACATCTCTCAAATAGATAGATGGCTGATAAGGCCAAATTTACAATTGCAGTCAATGAATTTTGAAGATAAAAGGATAAAAAACGGGTTTCCGCAATTACAGAGAAAGTTGTATCTTTTTGAGGAAAATGAGGTGACACTTCAACACTATTGGTACAATTCATAAGCAGATGCATCAAATGTCTCGGGCAAGGTGAAGGAAGTAATAATCAATGAAGTAATATATGTATACCTGTTCTATTGGTATGAGAAAGAAATAGAAAAGAACCAAGTCTAACGTTTCAAGTTTTCATTTTGTAACCGTTATTAGCTAGGAATACGAGAATTCCAACCGCCTAGGGTTGAGAACCTCTTGTATAAATATATTTTCAAAATACTAAAAGAGGGATGGTTTTTTTCCGATTGTAATAGAGAAATCTCTCCTTTTCAAGAATTAATACAAGCACATACCAAAGACTCCATATTTCATCACTCTTGAGTTATGTGTTCTTATGTTCCTTCATATTTGAGCATCTTTATCGATATGTCTTTGATGAATGCCTAATCACAACTTAGTACAACATCTACTGTGGTTATATGTTTCATTTAGTTATCTGACTGCTTACAGATTTTCCTTTGTGTTTGCTATTAACAAATATAAGACCTGAGCGTTAGTTAGATTGCTACATTTTATGCTTCATTAAATGTTTCTCATCTATTTTCTTCTCCTATAGCATAGTGAGATTCTTCTATGATTGATGCCTTACTTTTTTCAACAAATTTATGTTTTTCTCTCATCACATTCATCATTTTCAAATTTAAATCAGATACGAAAGACGACCTCTGAGATGTTATACCATTAATTCATTTTTGAGAACTTTTCTCATATAATTGAAAGTAGAAAAATCAAATACTAGAAAACAACAAATCCTTTGATTATTTCTTTTCTCCATTACTGTACCTATTGTGTAGCATCCCAATATTGATCTCAGTCTCACTGATCAGACCAACATTGCTTAACCTTGTTTAATACCATCCTAGAGACTGCTAATACCAAAGTTGAGCTTGAACGCTCATGGGAAGTGATTGAATAGGACATAAGTGTCTGAGAACGTTGGGAAGCTAGGAAAAGACAGCTTGAGAATCTACCATAGCTTCACTTTCTTAATAGTATGGAATCTACCATAGCTTCACTTTCTTAATAGTATGGAATCTACCATAGCTTCACTTTCTTAATAGTATTGATCTTCTTGTCAACACTAAAACCTAATTTATTTATGGATGCCTTGGCATTATACTTTGAAGCCTTAAGTATAAACTTGAGAACAACAAGCAAGAAGACCCCTTGCCTTACCAATTCAAGCCACTCTTGTTGATCTCAAGCCCTACCCCTACCATGATGATTGTGCTATTTGTAATCACCAAGAGAGGTGACAAAGCTAGTCTCCTTGCCTTCCCTAGGTATTGGCATATGTAATAGGGGCAAATGATAACCCTCCCATACCTAAACTTGAAAAATTATATGGATTCTATGAATTATTGTGAATTTTGAAGATGATGCTTAATGGGATCCAACTAATGGAATTTACATTTGACATGAATCACTTCTTATATTGTATTGGAATTATGTACATGCCTCTGGATTGATACTTACGATGGGTCACTTGTACCTAACTTTAGACAAAGTACCTGGCATGTATATGACTTGGATTGAGCCTTGTTCTTTTAGAGGATGTTGAGGAAGCCCCTTGTACACTTGACGAAGGTCATCCCACTTATATGAGGTCATTGGGATACTTTTCAGATCATTACACCCTTTGGGAGACGACATTGCACCTCTTGGATGAAACATTGCACCCGTTGGAAGGAATGTTTCACTTTTGAGCCCTTTCACATGCCTTTTCACATATTTTGAGGGTGGCCAAATTTAGGAGCATTTACCTTTTTATAGAATTCCTAGAATTATGCTAGATCAACACCATTAGATGTAGAATGGCCACAGGATTTCCAAAATGTTGTCATAATATAAAATTGGGAAAAAATTGACACAATTATGGTGCTTTTAAAATCTTCCCTGAAAGGATTATCACCGAATTTTTTACCACTCATGGGACACCTTTGGGAAGTTCATTTCACATTGTTATTTTTAGTGTTTTACGCACAACATATATTCACAACATGTGGGTTCATAATTAAAAACCCCCGTTTATGAATGAATTACGTGGTAAGTTCTTGGTCAACAAGGTGAAGCCCCCGTGATCCTTATGAGTATTCAATATGTGTATGGTGGTCTCTATAATCATAAAATTTTACTATGTTAGAAATGATGACATTTGATTCAATGTTGTATAGGTCTACTAAGTAAACTATGAAATTATTTCTTTGCTTAAAACCTCTTGCTCCTTCCCATAGCTAGTTTTCATCGAAGTTGAATTTCTTGCATTTCATTTTCCTCTTGCATGGTTTAAAGAGTCGAGTCAAAATGCCATCAGTTTCATGACCACTCCTTTGAGTAACAATAGCCTAAAATCAAGTGCTAATTAAAATTCATCTAGAAACTTTTCTAGGGCTCTTCAAACCCATCTTAGCTTAGGTGTAGAGCTTTGGAATAGGATTGTGAGAATAACTTTCCAAAGCTACTAAACAAACATAAAGCCTTGAGTTAGGGAGTGAAATCCAGTTGCTATATCACTGACTTTGGGAAGCCCTTCTAACACAAGGGTCAATCATGAGGTCACATTGGGGCCCTCAGAGTAATCAACCCTGCTTTTTTTTTCTTGGTGTCAACTGTCGACTGTCCCCCCTATGCTTTGGTATAGTAGGTGGTACCATAGAGACCATAATCTTTTAGAATTCCTACATAAGGTGACAGCACAGGGAAGGTGGTTTTGTACCTGGGATCGACGTTGGCTATACTCACTCGGACTCCTTGGAGGGTTGCCCACTGCTCAGAGAGGTAACTTGCACCAGGGCGTTAGTTCATTAAGAAGGTTGTCAACGTAACTTTCCCACCCGTTGAAACTCAACCCCTTTGCGCAT
The DNA here is from genome assembly GCA_009831015.1 of Picea engelmannii. Taxonomy (NCBI): domain Eukaryota; kingdom Viridiplantae; phylum Streptophyta; class Pinopsida; order Pinales; family Pinaceae; genus Picea; species Picea engelmannii. The sequence continues at coordinate 427,517 of ML792342.1, forward strand.
TGATTTTGCGATGTTGGATTCCATCACCAACTAGCGCTTCTTTGTGGGAAGGTTTGTTTGCATGCTTGACTCCTAGATTAATTAGAATGTGTTGTTTTTTCTCCTTAGTTGGCCTTAGGATTGAGTTTTTTTTCTAATGGCATCAGTTTCAGGTTAATTCCTCATTTGATCAATACAAAATATGGATAAAATTAAAATAAAAGGCAATAAAGAGGTAACAAATAGCTCATACCTAACTTACGTCTTATAATTCTCCAACATTGTTCTTTACACTTAGTGCAACAAACACAAAATGGAATGGTTTACACAAGGTCAATGGAGAATGTTATTGGAAAATTCAAAATATTATCATAAACCCACATCTAACATATTTGTACATGCACCATAGATTCACAATATTTCATGAAGAGGTCTGAGAGAAATGCCTCCATGCAAAATTGTCCACATCAGAATTGTCCATGTCCTTGATAGAAATATGTAAAATTCTCTTGAAGATATTTTAGTCCTTGTCCTGCTTAAAAAGTATGATCCCATTCTAGAATTAGTGGTCAAAGACTACTTTTATCCCCCCTCTATTTGGTAAATGCTACTTCTTATACTAGCCTTACCCTACAATAGGGAGTGTTGTGTCCCTTTTCTCAAAAATAAGTGAGATTGCTCTTCTTTCTCCCAACATTATCCCAACCTCTTGGATAGTAATACATGCAACCTCAAAACTAACATTTAGTGAAACTAGAATCCAATCATGAACTGGGAGTGAGGGGTGAAAACTGGGAGTGAGGGGTGCTCTAGATAAAATCCTATGCCAGGAATCCAACAAAGACGACGATTCCTCAATCCCCACTTAGGGCATAAAAGACTAACGAAGCAAAATTTTTGAGTTTTGTGAGATGATGAAAGATTGTTTAGGCATGGACTAAGTGACCAAATTATCCATCCTCTCCCAAGGCATGGTTTCATAAATTGGCCCCTAGATCCAAATGTTGCATTGCTTCTTACTGAGCAAAGCACTAGTTATTGAAATCGATGAAAAAAACTACTTCTGAGGGGTTGGAACCAGGAGTAAAGAAACTTCTGAGGCATGGCACCCAAGAGTGAGGGGTTCTCTAGCTGAAATCCTATGCCAGGAATCCATCGAAGTCGACAGTTCCTCAACACGGGTCTCAGTTTTTGTTTTATGCCCAGTTGCAAGTCACATCCCAAACCATTTCGGGGACTCTTGGCAATTCCTCCTCGGGGCATAAAAACCTAACGGAGCAGCATTTTTGAGCTCCATGAGATTCTACATATTTGTTTAGGAATGTACTAGGTGACCACATTTTCCATCTGCTTCCGAGCCATGTTTTCATAAATTGGACCCCTAAATCCAAATGTTGCATTGTTTCTTACTGAGAAAAGCACTAGTTATCGAAATCAATGAAAAAAACAACTTCTGAGGGGTTGGAACCGGGAGTGAGGGGTGCTCTAGCTAAAATCCTATCTCAGGAATCCATCGGAGTAGATGATTCCTCAATCCGAGTCTCCATTTTCTTTTTATGCCCAATTGCAAGTCACATCCCAAACCATTTCGGGGACTCTTGGTAATTCCTCCTCCAGGCATAAAAGCCTAATGGAGCAGCATTTTTGAGCTCCATGAGATTCCACATGTTTTTTTATGCATGTACTAGGTGACCACATTGTCCATCCACTCCTGAGGCATAGTTTCATAAATCGGACCCCTAAATCAAAATGTTGCATAGCTTCTTACTGAGCAAAGCACTAGTTATCAAAATTGATGAAAAAAACAACTTCCAAGGGGTTGGAACCGGGAGTGAGGGGTGCTCTAGCTAAAATCCTATGCCAGGAATCCAACAGAGAGGACGGTTCCTCAATCTGAGTCTCAGTTTTTGTTTTATTCTTAGTTGCAAGTCACATCCCAAACCATTTCAGAGACTCTTGGTCAATTCCTGCTCAGGGCATAAAAGACTAATGGAGCAACATTTTTGAGTTTCGTGAGATGCTGCAAGATGTTTTATGCATGGACTAGGTGACCAAATTATCCATCCACTCATGAGGCATGGTTTCATAAATTGGCCCCTTAATCCAAATGTTGCATTGCTTCAAACTGATCAAAACACTAGTTCTCAAAATCAATGATTAAAGCAACTTCTGAGGCATGGCACCCGTGAGTGAGGGGTGTTTGCACCCTATTCGTCACCTTGTGAGAAAATAAGAGGTGCTTACATGCCCAGTTGGGTCTTGTTGAGCATGACAGCTGTAGAGGAAAGAGTTAGAGAAACAAAAACAAAACTATAAGCAAGAATTAAACTAATACAAACTAAAATCATGAGCATATGGATAAAGAAATAACAAAGACAACAAGACCAATATCACCAATGTTTTTAGGCTGATCAATTGATGAAATCAAAGCACAATGAAGAAAGGGGACTATGAGTCCCTTCTTCCTCCAATGGAAGGCTCTTGTGCCCTCACAAACTTGCTCTCCTTACAATAAGAAAATGAGAATGATGGTGAAAGAACTCCTAGCACATCCACTCAATGGAGAGGTGGATAACTCAATGAAATGGTGCCAATGTGTTATTGCCAAGGAGTGAGTCCTTAAAACAATCTAAGCAGCATAACATTACATGAAATTCCTTGAGAAAATGATGTTTCTTCATGGCTTTTTATAGCATTGCATTGGGTGATTATGTAATTCCTTTGAGGTGTGAAAAGGGGTTCTTTAGGGCTTAATTAGGTCTTTGACCAGCCTACCATGCGGATTTAGCTCAGATTTGAAGGTCAAATCAGCTTGGGAGCTGATCCATAAGTGGTTGGGAGGCCGACCAATTCCATAAATGCGCCGTTTAGCAGGTGCGCGGGTTTTTGTGCCAACAGCCATGCATCGTGCGCGTATGCCCACATGGTATGTTCCTGTTCCACGCATATGCGCACGCACCCAACTTCTGTCAAGCGCCCTTCAATTTTTGGTTACTTTGTATAGTTTTTGACCTTTCTGGAATGCTGTGAAATTAATTCAGTGCCATGAATGACTTCATTACTGTTTGACGATGCTGAGTTCTTTTCGCCATGTGCGGACGAAATTTCAGTGATAATAGATGCCCCATGATGGATGAGGTTAGGAGCATACGTATAGCCAAAATCCGTCAATGTTTCTTCTACTGAGAATGTTGTTGTAAGAGAGAGAAATAGTGGGACTGTGTAGAGCAATCCTTTGGAGAAGAAAGGAACCGGTAGAACCCGACCTTCCATAAGGTGCGTAACAATATACAACTATGTACAAACGAGGCCGGCATGCCCCATGCTCGTGTTATGTAACTCTGACAAAAGATGATGGAAGTGTTGGTGTAGACAACTGCAGTGCCCTTGGGGGTGGTGATGATAAAGGCAGAAGACAATTCTGCAAAGGAATATACTCTGAACAATAGGCAATGATCACGTTTAGAAGCAGCGACGATGATGTGGGCATTGATGGCCCTACCAGGTTCAGAGGTATTCGACAAATGATAAAAAGAACTGCAATAGCCGCAAAGTAAGACCCACCATAACATGAGAAAGTGTTGGCGTCGAATGTTATGGGAGCCAATGACAGCAGAGAGCAATGGTGTTTCACCCTGTGCCGTCCGAGATCTCTCATTAAATGGTGAATGAGAATCAAGATACTGTCGCCCTTCTGGAAAAAGTGTGCTGCTGTCAACAAAAGGGGAACGCGACTCCCAGAAGCAAAGGGCTTCATAGAATCTACTGAAGTGAGGAAGTGGTAGAGGTACATGGACGAAGTCAAAAAGTGGGAAGGCTCAAGACTGCCCTTGGTTGGAGGGTGTATGATATAATGAGTGGCCGAAACCGTGTGACAAGGTCGAGTGTCAGGGGGACGCCAAGACCGAGGATAAGTTGTGCCAGAGGCAGGACAAGGTGAAAAAATTCAGAGGGTAGAGGCAAGTGACCTGTGAAGTACTCTGAAGATATGGACGATGCCGGCAAGGGTAGATGAGAAGCAATGCTCCAACCAAGGGTGACATGGGTTGCGTGTGGCCAAAAAGGAAGCAAGTTGCCAACGGTGACGACAAAAGAAAATGTAATGACTGGAAATAAAGGTGTTTGTACAATAAATAACGAATAATTTTGGGGAGTAAATGTACAAATACAGAAACGAGTGCCCCAGTGTGAAATGAGTGCCCCAGGGAGGGCAGATTTTTGTCTTGGAAAACTGATGAAGGGTGGGGGCCCCATTGGTGAGTTTTTGTATGAGGTAGGTGAAATGAAGATAGGTTCGCAGATGGGCAAATTGATGATGGATGAAATGGAGGGTTCACGATCCTACGGAGGTGCAAGTAAAAAGAATAGAACCATGAAGAGATGATCTGGGAGTCCATATGGGAAGCTAGCAAAATGAGGAGAAGGAGTATGTGGTTGATTCGCAACATGATGAAAGACTATCGGGACTCCCATCCCTAAAGGGTAATGAAGAATAGCATGAGTGTCAAAAGTGCCAAAAGGTGCTATGAATGGGACAACTCATGTGGGTAAGAAAGCTACTGGGTAACAGTACCGAAGATGCAAATGGAGGTGTGAGTACTGCAGAGCCGGGAATGAGTATCCTAAAGGCCAATATCAGAGGGTGTGACTGGAACTTTAAATGCAATACAGTGGGAGAGACTACATGCCAGTGCTGAGTATATACCTGAAGGAATGATGTTGAGGGATGATGATCAAGTACCTGCACACAAAACAACCAAATACCCAAAGTGAACAATATCTGAAGAGAATCAAAGATATGAGCATGTATTAGATAAATGTGACAATGCGCGTGCGTACCTGACCATGATATGAAAAAAAAAGGTGCCCCGGGGGCTTAGGATGAAAAGTGACCCAGGGACAACTGTGACATAGGTGGCAGGATGTTGATCCTGTGGCTGAAGACGGTTTGAAAAATGGACACCTTGGGCTCCCGGAATGGTGAGTGGAAGTTTGGCAAAAGGCCTATATATAGCTGTAGGGCCCACATTGCCACCTCATTTGTACCTGCTGCAATAGTGACTGAACGAGCAGTTTTCAGAGGAGATTTAGAGATTGGGGGAGGACGAGGCATCCGATCGATGTTCTGCGAGTATCAGGTCAGTGGTCTGATAATCCTGCATAGAAATAGGTTTTCAATTTTTGGGCAGGGTAGGTACGGAGGGCCGTACAAAGGGTTTGGGGGGATTTTTTATAGGATGTGGGCCCACATGCGCAGGATATTCGATGGAAGGCGTGCATACGTGCGCGCCTGTACATTGAATATGCGCACATGGGTGCGCAGGAAGAGGAATTTAAGGCGCGCTTGAAGGGCGCGCCTGTGTTGTGAACATGCAAAAATATCCCTATATTTCTGGAAGAGGGCTTTATATGCGGCGATTTCCTGAGGAGTGCAAGCAACTCCAATGATGAGTTCTTCGATGATGCCATTTTTAATGGAAATGTTGATTTTGATGGTGGGGGAAATGTTGGCCATATTACCTTCTTCAAAGCGTCAGGGGCAGGAATGGGATGGTTGAACCAATTGATAGGCCCTGATGGGATAAAATCTTTGGTTTCGACCACGTAAACGGGGTTTTGGTTAGGAGGCACGAAGGCTTCCTGTGGAAGGAAGAGCGCACGGTGATGGAGTGCATCCCAGGGAGAGTCCGAGTGGTGTAGCTCTTCCAGTATTTCCTCGTCGCACTGAAAGCATCAGGAATACAAGGGGTCGTGAGGAGTGACCTTGGTGACAGCGTGGTTGCCCCCTGATGGAGAAGCAGAGGGAGTAACGCTAGGCGATGGTGAGGGTTCACTCGACATGAACCATATATTAAAGTATTGAGGGGTACCCATGGTGGTTGGATGGAGAGTGTCTGTAGAGGGATGAGCCAGAGAGTTGGGGGGGTTGCGGGGTAAATCCTCAGAGACATCATTTAAGAACCAAGGAGGTGTTGGGAGTGCCTTGGGCTCGGGAGAAATAACTTAAAGACCCTCAAGTGATGAGGTAATGTTAATGATTGCTTCGGCGGGTTGGCGAAGTAGAGCCAATTGACGTTGTCTGTATGCAAGGATCATGGGAAATTGGTATGTAAAATGTGCCAACGAGTCACAGAGAGAACAAGGGCATCTCAGACGTTCATTGACTGAAGTGGTGACATAGCGAATGTCAGTGATATTTGGAGAGGATGTAGCAGGGCATGGGTTTTTCTGGAAATTCTGGCGTACAACCGCTAATGTCTGCCAGAAGCGTGGTAGTGCCAGGCAATGATGGGTGTAATGGCCATATTCGGAATAGATAGCACACGTGAATTTAGTCCTCAACCCTTTACTACTGGAAGGTGTGGTGGTAGTGGGGGGGCTAGCAGTAGTGACGGGTGTTGTGGGAGTTTGATTGGGAATCAAATTCCATAATTCAGGTAGAGATGGGCAATTATTGGTTTGGTGGCCCTCTTTCTCACATAGTGCGCAAGGTGGTGGGATGCATGGAGGAAGTGGAGTTGTGGGCTCTTTCTTCTTTCTCCTACCCCTAGCTATGGTAGGGGGGTTAGTGAGTATGGGGGTAGTGGGGGTAAGGACAGGAATCATCATGGGGATTCCTTCTTGTTGGGGAAGGGATGGTCGAGGGACCATCTCTGGTGGATGTAAATACCAAACTGGGATTGCTAACACCATATTGGGTAGTGTAAGCATTGCGGCTACCTGAAAAGCTTCTATACCTGGTGGAGGGTAAAAGAAGGGAATTTGAGTGAGGGGTGGGGGAACTGTCTACTAAATGGGACTATGCCCTTGAGGGGATGTGGATTCGTGGACTGTTGAGGTCGACGAGTGTGCAGGAGGCTCCGACTGGAGTGGTTCTGCGACTATTGAGACGTCAGGAATGATGGAAGCCTCCTGAAGAGGAAGAGTATCCTCCGTGTGAGTTCCGTTAGATGAGATCACGCATACTTGATTAGCGGGATGAAGGAGTGGTGGTGCTCCATGGTACGTACCTAACAAGGATGGATCTTTAAAAATTCCAGGACCCATCTCGACGAGTGGATATGCATCTTTGTTGGTATGGATGAGAGGAAGAATGTTATCGAGATTGGCATATGGGTCAGGCTCATAATGTGAGACTTGGTCGATGGTCACAATCTTCCCGTTGTGGGGGAACATGATTGTGCAAAAGACGGAGGATGCCACTGCCTTCATAGCATACATGTAGCTACATCCGAACAAGATATTGTAATCGAGCGGAGCGTCGATAACTTCGATGTCAATGAGAATAGTTTTGCCCCCGAGTTCAACGGGGACATTTTGGAAGAGCCCTTCAGGAGATGATGGTCGTCCATCATAAGCTCGTAATGTGATGGCAGAGGGTATGAGTTCCGGGGAACCAAGTTTCTGCCATATTGTTTTGGACATGATGCATGTAGATGCACCTTCATCGATGATACACCGATGAACGGTGATGTTCCGTATTTTTACTGGTATTTGAATAGCGATCAGGGCAGGCAGTCGAGGTTCATTGTTATCCAGATCAAAGGTGATGAGTCGAGTATCTGCAGGGTCGACTTCCCCCAAGGTGGAAAGTAGAGATTTCCATTGTGTAGGACAAGTCTGGAGGACTTCCAAGACTGACATGGCATCCGGGGATTGTGCTAAGTTGTCTACTAAGCTATAGTTATGAGCGGCCCTAGCCTGTGGGTTGTGAACATTCCTGCGCAAGGGGATGCGAGGGATGCATAGTGGTGGTTCGGCGGAAGGGCGAGGGATCACCAATGGGGGTCCCGTCAGTGTAGGGTTTGTCTCTGGAGAGATAGGAGTAGACTCAGCTGGTGTTTGATACTGATGATTACGTGTCTGCAGAAGGATTTCTTCCTCACTGGTAAGGAGAATTGTTCGCTCTACTGGATTGTTGGGGTTGTGGTATTGACCCACCTGAGGTGGGGGATGCTGTGTATCCTGTTGGGTGTTTATCACACCTTGATGTGGGATAGGATTTTGCAGCACGACGGGAGGGGGTTGTTGCCCGTATTGTTGTGGTGCCTGTTGAGGGGCAGGTTGTGCAGGAGAAGGGGGAATGCTCCCAGCGTCTTTCAATCGTTTGAAATTAGCGATCTGGGGGCAATGGTGAGTTTAATGACCGAACTCACCACAAAGGGCACAAGGGAAGATGGTTTTAACATTATTCCGCCCTTGGCGTTTGTTGTTATTGCCCCCTTGGGGGTTTTGGTTCCCTTGGTTCTGGTTGCCCCCAGTGGGTTGATGCTGTGGGGGTTGATTCCCGCCTTGACCAGGGTTGTTGTTATTCCTGTTCCATCCTTTCTTATTGGCATTGTTCGAAGGGTGAGTTGGGTTGGCTGTGTTCAACTGTTCAAAATTTTGGTATTGTTGAGCAGCAGAAGGTTGAACAAAATTTACCCCCACATGTGGGTGTGGGGGAGCCATGGGTTGTGGAGGACCAGGAAACGAGAAGTATGGATTTTGTGGTGGTACCAATCCATAAGGTACATAGGAAGGCGTAGCGCTTTCGCTAGTACTATAAGCTGATGTTGAGGGGGTACCATTGGTTGTGGGAAGAGGTGGATGTATGGGAGGTGTCGGTGGTGGTCCACTAATGGGTGGAGGTATAGAAACAGGGTATGGTTGTTGATAAGGGGGTGGGGGTAATACGAAGTGCCCCCATAGGCCGGTGGGTATTGAGGTGTTCCATACATCGGTGGTGGTTGGGGTTGTGGACCATGGTGTATGGTGGCACCTATTAGTCCATCTTCTGAGTGAGACATCCCAGGTTTGTCTTGATGAAATGGAACAGGTTTTGGAAGATCAGGAAGTACCGTGTATAAGTACCCTGACTGTGCATAAATGAGATCATACTGTTGGGCCTTACTGATGGCTTCTTATTCAGATTGAGGGAAGGTGGAAGCTACATCCTTACCAAGTAGAGAGACAAGTGATCTAAGAAACCAGTCAAGACATTGTTGCTTGGTGGTTTATGCTTTACACAAACTACGTCGCCTACGCCACTCATGAATGTGGTCAGCGATGTGGGTGGTTGAGGTTTGTTTGAAGTTAGACAGTAGTTCTAGACCATTGTCATGGCGGATGGGTAATTGGAAGAAGGTTAAGAACGCTTTGGTCAACGACTCAAAGGTTGTGTGGGACCTTGATTTTTCTTCAACATACCATTTGGCTGATGGGCCAGTAAGTGTGCATTGAAATAATTGTAGTCTGATGGAATCATCCATGATACTATTGGAAGAACACCATAGATGAAAGGTCATGACATGGTTGGCGGGGTCATCCCCTGCCTTTCCTTCAAACTTTGGTATGTCTGAAGGAAGTTTTGTGGGCATTGCAGGCCATGTGGCGTCATGCAATATAGGATCATTGGTAAGCTTGGTGAGATCCGGTATGTTGAGAGAGGCCAAATATGGCATCTGTAATGGGGGGGGAGGGTTAGCTCTAGCCATGGTGTGTTGTGAACGTGACCCTTGATGGGGACTAGGTGGGTTGGTGCTCCCTCCTTGAGTGGAAGTGGGTCCCCCGCTTCCGTGTAAAGGAGAGCGAGTGAATGGATGACCTTGGGAATTTGACCCAAGTAATGTAGAACCAAGCAAAGTTGATCCTAAGATGGTAGCACTCACAGGAGTGTGTGAAGGAGGTACCGATGATCGGGTACGACCAGATACTCCTCCTAAGATAGGAGGGAGGTTGAGCAAGCGTCGTGAACAACGGGGGTTCTGTGGTTCCCCTATGATGTTAGACTAGTTGTGTGAAATGTGTGCAAAAAGTGGTGAGAGAAAAATAGAAACAAGAGCCTTTGCTGTCACTGTTTTACACAATATATATATCAAATTCAAACTGTAATCAGATGTGCATCATACATAAAATGAGAAAGAAGCATATATGTGGGTAAGAGGGTTTTTTCCACGTGGCGGAATCAAAAGAAAGCAAATGCTCGTGTCCTAGAAGACGTAACGTCCTTCCTCTCAAATAGCACTGGACCTTCCAATAGTAATCAACAGTCGGGTCTGAAGTCACCGGAAGAGAAACTAGTGAAGGATGAAATAATTGGTTATAATGAGGGGTAGAGGGGGCATATCCAGAAAAAACTGGCGATATTTCCCAATAGCCACACAAAATCCAATCAAGGTGTGATTGCAGCCCACAATCGCCACCTGGGTAGATGTCCTAAAATTGGTCACTAGGTACCTCGGTCAAAGTGTGGCATTTAGATTTTCGGCCTAAGAAATGGGTCAGAGGCCGGATCCCGTCCAAGAGGTGGGTGCCTCAAGGGGGGATGCACAGAACAACCGGACCTCGGCCTTTGACCCTTCACAGGTATCTCCCTGCCTTATGGTGATTGGAACACTTGACTTGGAGGATTTGAAGTTCCCTAATTGACAACCTCTATGTTTGAAAATGTGAGAACCAGATAACGGGGAGTTATGTGGATGCGTATCCCCGAAATCCTACCTAGACTAAAAACTTCTTTTGGCACTTCCTGTGGAGGAAAACTTAGTGAGTTTTTAGAAATTTTTTAGATGAAGTTGTTTTGTGAGGCTGGGGGTGAAAACCAACCTCGTTTGATTAAAAGTGGGAGTGGATAGTCCTGTCAAGAAAAGATGGGGTGTTTTCGGAATCCCTTTGGAGGAAACCTACTTAGACCTCCACGTTTCGAGAAGAGGCTATGTGAGTGAAAAATTGACTTTTGTGTGTGAGTGAAAGTGTGCCAAGTTTTAGTTAATTAGATGTCACCTTGCTGCATGTGGACTTCGCTTGGTCCTTACAAGAGTTTGATTACCTAATTAGCTAGATGTCATTGGTACAACCTTGCGGAATTTTAAA
>ML792342.1:448870-465918 GCA_009831015.1 Picea engelmannii
CTTTACATGGGTTGTGTTTAGTGAAAAATGAATGGCTTGCCCCTACTATGGTTGGTTCGAATAGATTATCTCCATGTGTTTTTATACTATCTACCTACATGTGTTGTGTTGAGTAGTGAAGCATGAATAGAATATACTACGGTTACGAGATCACTGGACTACGGTATCACTATAAGCCGACCTACTATCTACGATCTCACTCTATATACGATATCATCGGTTTCCCTCTATCTCCGATGGTTTCACTCTATCTACGAGATCACTGGACTATAGTATCACTGGAGACCTTGAGACCTATAATTGACTTTATTTCTTCTGTAATGAAGGCAGAAATGCATAATTACATAAATGAATAATTACATACATACATAATGAGGGAAGAAATTCATTATTACATATATAATAACAACATTGTCTGTTAAAATGTAATGTAATATATAATTCATGGCTGGGATAACCACATTTGAAGCATTCAAAAGGTTGGCGCAATCATTTAACCCTGGAAGAAATTAATCAATTCTTCAATGAAATAATTACATATATAATAGTAACATTGTTGAAGGATTGACCTTACTGACCATAAAGGCCAACTCTTCATTTCACATAGTGAGAGAAACTAAGATCATATATGTTCTTTCAGGACCAATTGCAGAGCTATTTATTTGTGGGGAAGAAATAGAAGGTTATCCCTTCTTTTTTAGGGGAATAAATATGAGGCATAATGTCTTGAAATCTAAGTAAGATAATAGATATAGGGTCACATTTTTGTATTACAAGGAAGATCTAGCTCAGGTAATAGAAGGTCTTGAAAGATTATTTCCTCCCCTCAAAGAACTAGCTATAAGGTAGGGTTATACCTATATTTCTTCCCCTTGCTCACACTGGGTTTCACATTTCCACCCTCACTCTTGGGTGAGGGAGAACCAATAAAAAATATTAACACTTGACCATAGGGAGAAAGACCTTATTTCCTTCCTAGACATTCAAGGAAGATGGACATTATACAGACAAAATATAGTCGGGGCCCTTCAGGGTTATTCAAGGCCTATTATTTTTGGTTTAATAGTGGTCTATCTCTCCTTGCCTTCCTTTACATTAATGGGATAGGGACACTAGATTGACTTCATATGGAATTAAGTAGGTCGGTTTTAACAATGCCTTGTTATTGGACATTTATAGTGGTTTATCTCTCCAAGATTACCTTCCTTTTCAATAGTAAGGAATATATGTCAATTTTCTTATCTCTTTAGTCTAGCCCTCAAGAGAAGGAAGGGGACGACACTCTAACTAACTTTTAGGGGGAAATATAGTAATTATCCTTCTTCCAAACTTAAGGGGAAGGGGAAGGAGAATAACACCTTAAATCCTTATAGGTTGAGGGAGTTCCTATCCTTCTAACCTTAAGAGAGGGAAGGGGAAGCACTCTAAGCTATCCTTACGGGGCAGGAAAAATATGTTCTTTCCATCATTAAGGAAAGGGGAAGGCTCAGAACTCCAAGCAAGCCTAATGGGGTAGGAAGAGTCACTGTCCTCCACATTCTTATCCTTAAGAGAGGGAAAGGAAAGAACACATTAAATCCCTTAGGGGTGAGAGTGTACCTATCCTTCCAACTACCTTAAGAGAAGAAAAGGGAAGGAGAGGCACTCCAACAAGCCTTATGGAGCCAAGCAACACCTATCCTTTCTTTCCACATCCTTCTCAATTTCCACAAGGCCCATCCTTTACTCTTTTAGTTGACCTAAGTTGTTGATATGGGGGGTGAGATGTGACATATTATTATATGTTAACACAGTCACAATACTTCTGTAGCTCACTTTTTCACCGATTTCCTCTCCCTAATGGTCTTCGTGTCATCAAGAACCTCGCCCTCCCTATGGTCGGTCAAGCATCTTGTAAACTCGACCCTCGAGAAATAAATGTGAGCAAAGAGAAAAAGTAACAATTTGTTACAGGAAGGAAAGGATTCATAGCATGAGTGATGAGCCTGTAAGTTTAGTTACTCTCTCTATGAAGGGTAACATCTCACTTTCCTCAATGAATTTCACAACTTCTCATAGAAAACCAATTATCTAGGTCAATATTTACGAAGGAAAGAAACATATATAATAGAGTTAGTGATAGACATACGATCGAATTGGGTATTGTGAATGTATGAATAGAGGAATTAGTTGACTTCTTATTAGCAGAAATAGTGAGCATAGTAGAAATGGAAATAAATTTAACGAGGTTGACTGATTGATGGAACTGAACCGACTTAAATTGCTTGCTTGTCACAATCCGATCGACCCATTGGTATCGACTGAGACTGATAAATAAACCCATCCAGTAGAGAAGAAGACTGATCGATTGACTGATATCGACTGATAGGGAAAGAAAACCAATTGCTCGAGCCTAACAAATAGCCCGAGACAAGACCAAGAAATAAAATCATGCATCAAGTATACAGGTGAGCAACAGGAACCAAACAAGCAATCAATCAAGCATTAAAACCCTTTTCCTTGCGGGTGCGGGAACAACCAATCAAATATTATCAATTAAGAGATAAGAGACAATCATATCAGATACAAGCTTGAGGAATAGTCTGGGCCAAACCCAAGAAATAAAATCCATATCATCTAAGGGTAATTTCATTTGAGGGTAAGACATCTTAGGGGGCCTTATTGTTGCTACCCTGTATTATCTAGTGTGTAGGGATTCACATGTTATCTAAATATCTTTGGGAGTGTGCTAGATATATATGGAAGAAAGCATATAGGGAAGGCTTAGATCTATTCTTTTATTACTAATTTGGAAGGGTTAGATCAATAGGGAGATATATAGATGAGCTAGATCAATGACCAATGAATAAAGAAATATATCCATTATTCGAGAGGAATAGTTTGTTGAGCAGAGCGAGTTTCCCAATAAACACAGGCAAGAAAGAAACCAAGCGAGAAACTGATCTAAAAATAGAAGGTTGACTTGTTATGCTATGCAAGCACCCTCTACTTCATTAAAATAAACTTTACAAGACCTTGCTCCATGTGTTAAAATATGCAAGATAGATTATGTGTTAAGTTCATGCTTCTTCCTTTAAATGTTCATGTGTGAGAAAATGTTCTTTTAAATGGTTAAATATGTTGTTTTCATAAATAAAACAACAAAAATAACTTGCAGCAAATGATAACCAACAAACACTCACAACAAGAACAACATGATAAAGGAGTTCACCCCTCTCTGGGATACATCTCATTGAGCCTCCTTCAATGGACTTGGCTCTCTGGGATTAATTTGTCAAAGATTCTTTTACAAGTTGCTTCTCAACTCCAATGGAAATACTGACTGTACCATTGGGATCAGAATACATAAAAACCCCAAAAATGACTAATAAAACTCTGAAAACGGATCATAGCTCATCCGGGCATGACCTCTTCTACATGTGGCCTTAAGCTTCCCTGAGCTTCTCTATGGAAAAAACAGCTGTAAAAGTCCTCAAAATCCTCTGAAACTTGTCCCAATGTGTTCAAAGCATAACAATTAGCCAAAAATGACTATTCAGTCACAGAAAACAAACTTGGACTCACCAAAACATGACCTCAATCAATGAGGGCTTCAAGCTCCCTAGAGCTTCCTAAAACTTGAATGGTTAAAAAACTGTAAAATAAGTCTTCAAATGGCTGAGAAAACTGTGCCAATGGATTTAGAACATCCAAAAACCCCTAGCTGGGCTTTTACGACACCTCATTTGGCCAAAAAATGAAGAAGATAGGCCTCCTGCCATTCTCTTCCTTCAAGCTTGTTGTCTCTGGTTCGCCAAAACGCACCTATGTACGTTCCAACCAAGAACATGCTCCAAATTCTTGCTAAAACCTAGCACATGTGCGTAATTGCAAAATGGGCTAAACTGTCGAACGGTTATGGGTGCGCCAGCCCCTAACCGCCAAAGCCATGGGCATATGGTCTTCCATACTACTGTGCTTAAACAAAAAGGGCTGAGTTTTTTTGAACCAACGATTACATGCCACTTGTTGGGCACGTGTTAAACCGTTTGAAAAACCAATTTCAAAACCCCGCGCACACAAATGACAGGGTCATATGATAATCACTGAATCCATGGGCTAACCGTTCAAAACGCGCCATAATTTGTGGACAGGTCACATGGTAATATGTGCGCGACTGGGGGCTATGACTTTGATTGTAATACATGCATGGGAGGGGGGTCATATGGTTATATGCATGTGAACGGGGGCTGGGGCTTAGCCCCAGCCTTGTCCGCACCCAAACATTAATACATGCAAACTTAAATATATATGAAATTGTATATATAACAAGTAACAAAGTATGGCGCATTGGCAGGGCGGATCTTTCCAAGAATTTAGACTATGGGGGAGGTCCACAGTTCGAACCCCACAGAGTCCATAACACTTTGAACTAACAACCAATACAACGGTGCCACGTGGCATCCCATGACTGGGCCACGTGGCACCAAACCACAAACCAAAAATTGCCACGTGTCGAAACACCATTTGCCCAAATCTGCCAATAAGTGAATGCCACATCACCAACTGCCATGTCATAGTACCTCTGCCATGTCAGCATGTACGAACTCTACCACATCATCATGTATGGACTGTACAGTCAGCATCCCCTTTTTTTACCTATTTGACGATTCGAGCAGATCGTGATATCTCTCGCTCCTGATGTCCGTTTGAACCCAAACGAGTTTCGTTGGGTTCGTGACGACAAGGGCTACACTCCTGTTTGTTTTGAGGCAATTCTGAGAACTTTGATTTTTTGAGCTAAATTTTGACCCCTGGTCCAGATTTTGATCACACCTTCCCATTGAAAGGATTTTGGACACACAAAAGATTATGATAATCTGTCTGAGATTCAATACCCTTCTGCTTTCAAGTTCTATCACTTGATTCTACTTGAAAAGTCTTTTCGACAATCACCTGGATACCTTGACATGCCTTGCACTGCAACTAGCTCCTTCAACCACTGTTCTCTGGCTGCTGCTGACCCACTATTCTCTTTGTGCTTGGAAGACTACCAACCTTCCCACTGAGAATCAAGTCCCTCTTGTGGACTCTTTTTCGGCGTCAACACAATCTGCTCTCCAATGGCTGCAAAAACTTTCCTGCGACATCTTGTCACAAGCCAAGAAAACCATCAATCTTGAAAACAAATTTATACAAGACTAAAAATGATGTCAACAAAGTCTTTTTGCTCTTCAAGCAAACTTTCGCATCTTGTACTTCATCAAAGCACATGGTGTTTTCTTGTATCGTGGTGTACTCAAAATCAACTTACAAGTCAACAAACACCATCGACTAAACATAAGTCGAAAAACATGATCGACACAACATAGTCGTCAAGAAAATTATCGACATCCATTGAGACTCATCATATCAACCTTCCCAAAATGGCAAGTCGACATACATGATACACAATCATGTTACAATCATGAATCATTCATGATGAACCATCACCAGGTTCACTGCTTACACATACACAAAAACACATGCCTGTGCATAGCTCTTCAACTCTCCTTCAAGTACAAACACAAGTACATAAACCTGAAACATGTGGGTACATAAGAGCTGAATATGAAAAAGATATATGGTTGTAACAAGTGAACATCATACCCCACTTTTACATCCTCCTGGCGAAGTTGTGCAACAACAAAAATGCCTTCAAATGAATTGCATTCACATGCAAACTTGCATCATACAAGTTGTGATAAACTACTATAACTTGTCATACTCTCAACATAAATGCACACATAATGTTGAAACGTGCATTTACAACAGAAAATGCAAGCCTTACTTGCTTAAGAAATCCAACCATTTCTTACCAAGCCAACTCAATGGTGACTTTTTCTACTGAAAATCGTCCTCTTGTGAATCATCTTGACACACATCAATAATGGAATCTCCTCTTCCATTCTTGCCAATCTCTTTATCCATCTGCTTCTTGTGTTGTGGATGAGTGGTTGGATGCAATGTCCAACATTGGTCAATGAGATGACCCCTCTTCTGACAATGAGTGCAAATCTTTTGCATCCTCTTTTCACGTTGTCTTTGCTTATAAAGTTTCATGAAAGTGGTCAATCTTTTCCAACATTTTTAAACATGATGGTTATATAAACCACAATATGTACATGGATTCTTTCTTCCATTTTTACATACAAATTTATCATGCTTAACATAATCAAAAGCAACTGAATGATAAGCAGAATTATACCTTGAACATTCACCTTTATCGCCTCTTTGAGGAGGTGAATCTGAAGAGTTACAAGCTCTCCTATGAAGACCAACAATAGTGTTCTTGTCCTCATCGTTGTTACAACTCTTTTGTTTCACACATTTGCATTCATCTTGAACATAAGCCTTGCATGCTTGACGGATTGAACTTTCACCTTTATAGCCTTCTTGAGGAGGTGAACTTGAAACAAAATTTGTGCTTGGAACTTTTTCCCTTGTCTCCTCAACTTTGGAATTTGCTCCATTTCTTTGTTCATATCCAAGATCACAATACTTGGGTCTCTCTTCAACAACAATAGGCTCAACAATGCCTTGTGCATGCTTGCCCAAACCTCTACCTTCATAGCCCATTTTTAACAATAACTTGGACCCTATTCCTCTTGTGTGATTTTTAAAAACACCAAAACATTCATCTTGAGAGGAATTAGAAGATAAACTAACATTACATACCTTATGTTCATGCATGTACTTGGTAAGGGTTTCCTTTTCCTCATGGAGTTGATTCTCCATCTCATGCAACTTTTCAAGAAGCTGGTCTTTCTCCTTATTCATGGCCATCAACTACTGTTCAAGGGCAATGCTCTCCTTTCTATCTTCACACATCTCTTTCATCACATCTCTCATGGTTAGAAACTCCTTCAACATCTCTTTGTCAAAGAACTTAGATAATGAATATGTATGAGAACTATCAATGTTTGAAGCTTCCTCCATCCTTGCAAGATATCAAACTTCAACACAAAACTTGCACAAATACCAACAACTAAATCTCAAGCTATCAATGGCAAACACATGAGCAAAAACTATGCTCTGATACCACCTGATCTGAAAATAGAAGGCTGACTTGTTATGCTATGCAAGCACCCTCTACTTCATTAAAATAAACTTTACAGGACCTTGCTCCATGTGTTAAAATATGCAAGATAGATTATGTGTTAAGTTCATGCTTCTTCCTTTAAATGTTCATGTGTGAGAAAATGTTCTTTTAAATGGTTAAATATGTTGTTTTCATAAATACAACAGCAAAAATAACTTGCAGCAAATGATAACCAGCAAACACTCACAACAAGAACAACATGATAAAGGAGTTCACCCCTCTCTGGGCTACATCTTCTTGAGCCTCCTTTAATGGACTTGGCTCTCTGGGATTAATTTGTCAAAGATTATTTCACAAGCTACTGCTCAACTCCAATGTAAATACTGACTGTACCATTGGGATCATAATACATAAAAACCCCAAAAATGACTAATAAAACTCTGAAAACGGATCATATCTCATCCGGGCATGACCTCTTCTACATGTGGCCTTAAGCTTCCCTGAGCTTCTCTATGGAAAAAACACTTGTAAAAGTCCTCAAAAGCCTCTGAAACCTGTCCCAATGTGTTCAGAGCATAACAATTAGCCAAAAATGACTATTCAGTCACAGAAAACAAACTTGGACTCACCAAAACATGGCCTCAATCAATGAGGGCTTCAAGCTCCCTAGAGCTTCCTAAAACTTGAATGGTTAAAAAACTGCAAAATAAGTCTTCAAATGGCTATGAAAATAGTGCCAATGGGTTGAGAACGTCCAAAAACCCCTAGCTGGGCTTTTACGACACCTCATTTGGCCAAAAAATGAAGAAGATATGCCTCCTGCCATTCTCTTCCTTCAAGCTTGCTGTCTTTGGTTCGCCAAAATGCGCCTCTGTACGCTCCAACCAAGAACACGCTCCAAATTCATGCTAAAACCTAGCACATGCGAGTAACCACAAAATAGGCTAAACTATCAAACGGTTTGGGCGCGCCAGCCCCTAACCGCCAAAGCCATGGGCATATGGTCTTCCATACAACCGTGCTCAAACAAAAAGGGCTGAGTTTTTTTGAACCAACGATTACATGCCACTTTTCGGGCACGTGTTAAACCATTTGAAAAAAAAAATTCAAAATCCCACGCACACAAATGACAAGGTCATATGATAATCGCCGAATCCGCGGGCTAACCGTTCAAAACTCGCCATAATTTGTGGACAGGTCACATGGTAATATGTGCGTGACCGGGGGCTATGAATCCGGTTGTAATACGTGTGAAGGAGGGGGGTCATATGGTTATATGCATGTGAACAGGGGCTGGGGCTTAGCCCCAGCCCTGTCCGCGCCCAAACATTAATACATGCAAACTTAAATATATATGAAATTGTATATATAACAAGTAACAAAGTATGGCACATTGGCAGGGCGACTCTTGCCAAGACTTTAGACTACGGGGGAGGTCCACAGTTCGAACCCCACGGAGTTCATAACATTTTGAACTAACAACCAATACAATGGTGCCACGTGGCAGCCCATGACTGGGCCACGTGGCACCAAACCACAAACCAAAAACTGCCACGTGTCGAAACACCATTCGCCCAAATCTACCAATAAGTGAATAGCACATCACCAACTACCATGTCATCGTACCTCTTCCATGTCAGCATGTACGAACTTTTCCATGTCAGACTGTACGGACTGTACAGTCAGCATCCCCTTTTTTTACCTGTTTGACGATTCGAATAGATCGCGATATCTCTTGTTCCCGACGTCCGTTTGAACCCAACCGAGTTGCGTTGGGTTCATGATGACAAGGGCTACGCTCTTGTTCGTTTTGAGGAAATTCCAAGAACTTTGATTTTTTGAGCTAAATTTTGACCCCTGGTCCAGATTTTGATCAGAAACCAAGCATTAAATCCCTTTTCCTTTCCCAACTTAGACAAAGAGTAACCTTAGATAGTAACCTTGACCAATGAATAAATCTATCTTTTTATTTCACAACCAATATCTTGAGCCTGAGATAAACCATAGATATTTCCTTTCCCAACCATCGCCTGAGCCAGTCACCCTAGTATACAGGGGAGAAGGAGAGATTGAGTCAAGCCCCAATGAATCAATCTATTATTCGATTCTTTCCCTACCTTTATAGTAGATATTTCCCAACCCTGTAGAGTTTAATCAATCCAATAGATATAGATAAGAAGATCGATTGAGTTACAACCCCAGAGACTTCATTACATTAACTTTGTTACAAGCCAGAGACTTCGAGATCACATTAGAGCAAGCATCGGTGTAGAATCTAGATTCATAGTGGGCTATCCAGTTGAAGAAATCTATCTAGTTTTTTATAGTGTAGATTCACATATGATGAAAGTGAGGAGAACCACTTAATAAATCTATGAAGGGTCTATTTTCCTGGGTCTCTGGTCCTTTGGTCTATTTTCCTTGGCCTTGCCATGGTCTCGATTCTTTCCTAGCTAATAAAACCAATAAATCTATCAAGTCAAGCTATGCCTTCCTCAGGCCCGATATCCTTTTGATCCAAGAAAGAGAATATATCAAGGTTAGTGGTGTGGGTTATTGCGAGTGTGAGGTATATATTAACTTGGGTGCTACCCAGTAATAACCTCAATTCTTCTAGTAAGAAACTCAATCAATACTTCCAGTAATAACCTCATGCAGTTCATTACGAACACAAGGAGAAGGCATGTGACGTATTAGAATATGTGTTATTCATGCAGATATTCAGGAGAACACATGAGCCCAAAGAAAACATTTATCAGTTAAATGGCCTCTTTTCCCAACCCCCAAAAATGAAAATACATCTAGCCAAGCTACACCTTCCTTGAAAAGCCCCAATTAATCAATCTATCTTTTTCCCTCGACCCTCGATTATTTTTGGGACCTCATATTTGATTTTTTCCCAACCAATGGCCTCTATTTTCGATCACCCAATCTAGTCACCTTAGTATTATATTATTTTTGGGACCTCGTATTCGATTCTTTCCCACCCAACCGAGAGAAGAAATCTTCCGAGTAACTCTCACTGATGTCCCTAGGAGAGATGGTGTGTGGGACTTCAAGTGTTATACCAAGAACTATCGAAGGTGTGAGGTTTACCAAAATTTAGGGACCAGGAAACCCAGAAGAATGTGTAGAAGGGATTTCACCCAAGCCCAGTAAAAGACAAAAATCCATCTAATAGAGCAACGGTTTACCCACCAAGAAAGCCTACCCAGTAATACAAATCTACCATATCCACTAGTGTGGTTTACCCACCGCTCAAGAAATCGAGTAAACTTAATCCAAAAATCCTATCAAGTAGAGCGATTCTACTAGTGCGGTTTACCAATCCAGATAGTATAAATAAAGAAATCTACCCAATACTCAGGATTTTATCTTTTTAGGCAAGAAGGAGTGATAGAAATAGGTTCGGTTGAGGTGGACTTTCTCTACAACCCCACCCAATCAAGGAATCCAACCAATATAGTGGTTTATCTACCCAAGAAAGCCATTCAAATCCATCTACCTTATAATTTGCTTTTTTTTCATTTTTCTTATCTTTTATGACAAATTAGGCACTTTCCCCCTAACGATTGATGGCATGTAATGTATGAATAGAACCTTGTGCTATGGGGAAAATAAGTTATAACCTCATGTTAGTTACAACTCTAGAGAATTCAAGATCAAGAGCAAGAGTTTTAGGAGCAAGCCCCTCCCTATCCAGTCAAATCAAAATATCCTCCAGATAGTAACATACATAACTAACTTTATGAAATTACTAGCATTCGTGCGGAAGGCAAGAGGAACCACTCACCGAAAATACAGGTCCCAAGTGCTTGAAAATAAAGGCTATCGACCATGAAAGGAATAAAATCCCAATAAATAAATATATCCTACCCCCCTCCCCCCCCCCCCNAAGTGAGGGGGTCTTTCCTTCCTTACCAATCAAAAAATCTATCCAAGGCCAAGAGAAATCCAAGAATAACACCTTTTAGTTCATATAGGAACAACGCCTTTTAGGTTGGTTAGACAGGAAGAAGAAAGCCAGTAGATCTATGAAGGGTTATGTGGAATTGTTCAGAATGTAAGAGGAACTGTATTTGAAGGGTTATGTGAAATTGTTTGTTCAGTAACACCCCAAAACCTAATGTTTTAAATATATCTAGGAAAGAAGGGTCCAGGCTTCGCCTTCCTTGACCAGCCCAAATGTTCAATAACACCTCACAACCTGAATATTTTAAATATATCTAGGAAAGAAGGGTTCAGGCTTCGCCTTCCTTGACCAGCCCAAGAAATAAATACCATTAGTGGTAGTGAGTGTTAGTAACATATTTCTCCTTATTACAAGGTGAATTGAACTAAGCTCGTGAGTCATATCAAGTAAGAGTTCAATCTCACACATATTGGGACACATGTAGTTTTCATAATCAATGGGCTTAGAGTAATGACAAGGATAGAAGAAGTATAACCATTGACTCAAACATCATGAAGTATCTTGTATTTTACATATACAGTATCTCACATAGCTCCTTGTTATTCCATGATTACTAGCTTACTTATCCTAATATAATCCTGTATCTAAGCTATGACATAGTTTTATAACTACGTTTTTATGTATACTATGATCTCCATTACTAATCTAATGATATCAATAGGGTTGTACGACCTATGAACATGAGATAAAAGTATGTATCTTATCTTGGTAGTTATGATCTTATAACCCACTTGTTGGGATTCAATTAGCTTGTGATATGGAAATGATTGGGCTCCATTAAACATGATATGAGCACTATGTTAGTGTTATCACATAGAAGTAATAATCCATGAATATTATGGATATTAGTATGCTTATGATGTTCTTGTATTAGGATAGGGATATGGTTCCAAGTATCAACATATTGGAATAGTCTAATCAACATTGCTTAGAATGAATGCCATATCTTTTCACTTCATCTTTACAACCTATCATAGTTAGCATATTGGTTACCCTTAGTCACCAAGGTTCGACGTTTAACCTCATACTACTACTCGGGGTTGAAGCTCTATATCATATGTTACTATATCAATGGGAATAATAGGTAATACAAAGGTAATACTACTACAGATATGCCTAATTTGTTCACTATCATTTAAAGGTAACCTGTTGAGAAAAGGGAATAAGGGATAATGTATTGAATGCATAGTACAAATGGCATAGTTCTTAAATATACAAGCTCATAGGGTAATAAATCACAGTGTTATGTTCACTACCTATGATAGAATTAATACCATGGTGTTCTAACCTATACAGAGTAATACGAGTGACTAGATTAGGTAACTTCTATCCATACTTGTCCAAACTTAGTTAAAGGTTGGAGATCTATGCATTTGTATAACTATTATGTAAGGGTATATGCATAAAATTCAATCCCTTATAATAAAGTGTATAAACCCATTCTTTATCACTTCTCATAAGCTACTATTATTGGTATTACCTTATTAGGGTAATCATAGTATCCATATTAGATAAACTAAGTATTACAACACCCATTAGTATTCCTTATCATATGCATTATCTTATTAGGGTAATCATAGTATCCATCTTAGATAAAACGGGTATTACAACACCCATTAATATTCCTTATAATATGTATTATGTATCTCTAGTATTAAATGTTATGTAAATTAAACATGATTCCTATGTATTTGGAGTTTAAGCTACTATCACGAAACCAAACACATGTATTATATCATATATACATTTTGGTGTTGCATATACTAATATAAGCCATATTCACGGTATTATGAGTAGTAATGTAGTTTCCATATTCTATCCTATTCATTGTGATTGCACAAAACATTAGTATTATAACCATTGAACAACGTAATGGGTTTAACATAGCAAGAGCTTTAACCATATTTAATAAGCTAAGTCATAACCAATACTCATACCTAGTACAATCTCGTGTCCATATATCTCATCTAAGGGATAAGTGAATCAAATCAATGGGATTCGAACCATTTCATCATCTTAGTAGAAAAAAAACATGTACATATAGCTTATATCAGTAATTGATAGTATACCAATCTAATGTAGTGTATGATGCTTTACCTAATGCTTATAATGGTCTGTATTTACCTAATAATTGACAACATCATTTGGTGAGAACATCATGCTAATAATATGATACAAGTAAGCTTTATTGTCATATCAGTACTCAATAGCAACACATCATGGACTTACTCTTCTATCAATACCCTTGTAATCCCATTAGATGAGTAATCACTTGTATTACACTTAGTATATCAGCAACACGCTAGTTATTGGTATTACTTCTCCTTATTCAATTAATCATCATAGTAATCATTACTAATGTATCTGTAGTGTCAAATGCTTACTAGTATATTTGTGTTATTTGATTAAGCTCTACCTTATTTCAATCATCTATGTACATGAGTTAGCTAAGCTTATCTTACTAGCACCAATAAAGAGCATAGGTAATAGAGTCTCACTTAGGTAATAGAGCATAGGTAAAAATAAAGAGCATAGGTAGATACTTAGTACTCATAGATAGTGTAATCATAGTAACCTAATATGGAAACTATAACATAAGCAGATAGAGTGGATTAGTACTAATATCTTGAACAAGCATGACCTTATAATGTTACATGATAATAAGTAATCAAGTATCTTTTCTTAAGTTGGTGTTAGATGTAATACAATCCTATCTATTACATATTATGTGTATTCAATGAAGCTTGTTATTACGGAAATCATACCCTTATTAGTATAATGGAAACAATACTAACCTAACTAATATGGTAAATAAAACCACTTATCCTTGTTAGCTATATCAATATTCCAACAATTACGTATATGGAGTAATGAAACCACATATGATCAATATTCCAGTAATTACGTATATGGAGTAATGAAACCACGTATGATCTACAAAGTAGATTGATAATTACGTATATGGAGTAATGAAACCACATATGATCTACAAATCATATTGATATTTCACTAGTTACCTTTTTCCCATATGGATATGGATAGTAATCACACCTTAATTAGGTGAAATGCATAGGAAAGTTGGAAATACTGGCCTAACTAGTAATGATAAGGATCAATTTAGGAAGCACATATACTTTATCTCTTTATGTCTATGTTCTCCATGTTCTCCATGTATCTAGTCCATTCATATTGGTTCATCAAGTACAAGCTTCATTAGTTATATCTATTACTAACCTTTATTGAATCAGACACTAAACAATGGTAATCAAAGAGACCTTGATTGTATGACCCTTATTGAACATGATGCAATTGAATTGTATTAATCAATGAGAAAGAAACACGTATAATCTCTTACTACTAATCAGGAGCTTGAATGAGTGTAATAGGTAAGGGTTAGATTTATAGCCTATACATATAGTGGTGTTCATATTATTGATATCTACTACTAATAGTGGTTTTCATCTCGACATCTTCACTCATGGAAACCCAAAAACCCCCCTCAGATGCCTCTTCTCACTCTTGATCAACATAGCTCATCACATCCAATCAACATAGTCTTTGGGAAATGGTAAGCCAACGTCATCATAAGGTACATTAGTCCTTCTTTCATATATATTTTTGTGCTTAATATACTAGGCATGTGAATGAGGATCATTTTTTGAAATTGGATAATGAATCATAAGTTCAAGAAGTTATGTGTGTTTCCATGTTTCACCTTGGTGGCCATTATTTGTACTCAATCTCGTGTTGCCTCTCCCAAGGAAAAGGAGTATTAGTGGGGGCCATCACAAGGGTAATGTTATGTTTCCCCACCATACTTAACATTTACCATCCTGGATCTTGTCATAGTGTACTAAACTTTGGTAATGGGTCATGGCTCATTCTCTCATGAGAAGAGGGGCTAAAGGCCCAAAGGTTGATTGTAGTTTCTAGTAAAAGGGGATAAATAAAGAATTCTATAAAATAAATAAATAATGATATAGCAAGGAATTTAAAAAAAATATAATCCATACTTGAGTTCTACTCTTTCCACGTTCTCCCTAGTCCCAAAGCAATGAATGCTAATGCTTGGAACCTTATAACTAGGACTTGAAAATTAATAAAAAGGACAATATAAAAGGAAGATTAAGAGGTTGGAAAATGTAGTGCCTAGAAAGTGGCAACTCAAGAGCAAGTGCACCCACCACAAAGGCACTCATAGAGATGGAACAAATGATTCCATAAGCCATGAAGTAAGTCCAACATGTTTCACTATCACACTTACTCTTGAAGGGTTCTTTTTTTTTATTCCCTCGGGATGTATCCCTCTACTTGTTTATTTTCTTTTATATTTTGGTTGGCACAACTAATAGGGTATGATGATGGTCCTTCAATACTTAAACTTGCCAAATTACATAAAGTATTGAGCTAATGCTAAGTTTGAAGGGGATATTTGATGTGAATTGTTTATGAGGCTTCTATGCTAAGTAACAACTTACTCTATATGAATTAAGGGATCTTATACCTTGTGAATATTAGTTTTACTTGACTCCATACTTCGATTTGATTTGGATGCACCTGACATGGTTATTTGAGGGATGTCCCCTGCTTTCACCCAGAACACCGGTTAGTAGCGAAATTGACTTTGAGAGTGAGAAAAAATCCCAATAAATTTTAAAATGAAATTAGCAACTTCTAAATAAATAACAATGGATCAGAAAATAGGGTTGTCAATTTTCAACTACTAAATGGATATATAGGCATGGATAAAGAGTTGTTGGACTGGTTTACTGACCCATGGGGACAATATTCATATAAGACATGCTCAAACCATAACTTGCAGGGAGTTATCTTTGCTAAAAAATACACGAACAACCACTAAAATTACAATACACACCATTAACCATTCATTAAGTTATAGTGCAAATATTTCCACCCATAGACAACAAATTCAAATATGAAAAACCCACACATAACTCAAAATTTACCCTGGAAACCCAAATGAGGAAACCAACATTCTTTTGTTTTTGGATAGGCTCTTTATTATTTAGCAATGGGCAAGTTACAGTCTCTCTGGTTCAACTCTGTGCTCCTCAATGACATCTGGGAATCATCTCTACATAATTCCCATCCAAAGAACCTCTTTCTCATTGTAGGGAAACATGATATAGAAGACTGATTTGACTGGGAGGATAGTTGGAAGGTCAAGCATCCCCAGTGCTTCAGATTATCTCCAGTTTGTTATCGCTCAAAATGTAGGTTTGGAGAAACCCGACCCAATCCATGAGATGGTGATGAATGTGGGAGAGTCTACCCATTGTCACCTTAGATAAACCCTCCCCTCACTTTAGTGAAGGAGAAATCTAACACAAGGGGGGAATCCCGGGTGACCCTACAAGGAAATGAGATGGAAAGTGAGTTTATGGAAGTGATTCCCCTATAGGTCAAAATACTAAGTGGAAAGTGGCTTGGAAACAAGTCTCAAAGATGGTTAATGGTTTACAACTTCTTGAGGACCTGCGGAAGATACTTATACATGCCCGAGACATAAGAAGAGACAAGTATACAAGATTAAATATTAAGTGGACAAGCAAGTTAATATTGTTGTCCCAAGCTACTGCAGTAAACAAGAATATATATCAAGGAGGAACAAAGATAATTACTGGAGATATAACCACTCAATGTTGGGTATGTGTTATATTCTTTGCATGTGTGTGTGTGGGTGCGTCAGATACGACAACTGCGTCTGACGATCCGTACAAACTAGGGCTCTGTCGTTGCACCGGGCGCTTCCTAGGGGGAGGCACGTATGCCCCCCCTGGTTACGCGCAGTGTTCGGCACCGGGCGGTAGCCCGGGGCTGACGGGGTTCGGGGCAGCGTTCGGGGCAATGCCCCGAAATTTTTTTTTTGGGCGGTTTTTGCTATTTTTAGCTGATTTGTAAATTAATCCCGGATTAAGGGATTAGGGTTTTGGTATCTACGGAATACCTAAAAACATTGTATATATTGTATGGCGAATGGTGAAATTCGATATA
>ML792342.1:469900-485894 GCA_009831015.1 Picea engelmannii
ATATATTGTATGGCGAATGGTGAAATTCGATATAATGAAAAGAAGAAAGGTTTTCCCGGTTGAGGGTTTCCGGTAAAAATCTCTGTGTATTCTGTGTATGAGCCATTGATTATTTCTGTATTTCTTAAGAATCTATATGCATTTCTTTACTTCACGGGTTTAAAACAAAATACTAAGTGAGTTTATGGAAGTGATTCCCCTATAGGTCAAAATACTAAGTGGAAAGTGGCTTGGAAACAAGTCTCAAAGATGGTTAATGGTTTACAACTTCTTGAGGACCTGCGGAAGATACTTATACATGCCCGAGACATAGGAAGAGACAAGTATACAAGCTTAAATATTAAGTGGACAAGCAAGTTAATCTTGTTGTCCCAAGCTACTGCAGTAAACAAGAATATATATCAAGGAGGAACAAAGATAATTACTGGAGATATAACCACTCAAAGCATAAAAGATTTATTGAGAAATGAAGCATAAAACAAGTATATTAGTTCCCAATACTTTAAAACAAACTGTAGTGGTGTTAGAGGGCTATTGTATGAATTTTTCAGAGTATGTTTGTAACAACCATGTGGTTGTATCAAATATTTGCTACCAAAAAAAGTTTCAACAACAAATATAAGAAAGTAATCTGACGAAAAGTTCACCAATTAGCAATAAAATGATAGCAATGGTTCACTAGAAAATTTCCACGATTGAAATGAAAGTTAAAATAAAAAATATAGAGTAGTTTTTTGCAGCCCTAATGGTTGTAGATTTTATTCTGTTATAGCTCCAAGAATACTAGGCCGATAAGGATTCCCTAGAGACTTTAGCAAGATTAAAGCATCAAGAAAAGATTCCAACTTGAACAAAATCAAAATCTCTCTAAATCATATTTACAACAACAAGCAATTTATTTCTCCACTGCAAATAAAGATTAGTGCCTTTCCAAATGGGTTATGAAGTCTTCTTCTATTAAGTTAGGTATACTAAATCTCAATGGGTGTAAGCCCTTTTACTCCCTTGAGATAGCAACCCTAACAAGGTAAAGTCTAGGAGGTTGTAAACCCTTTTTCTTCTCCTAGCAACCTTTGCAATAGCCTCTTCAACAAAAAATAATGATGAAACTTGTTGGAGGCTGTAAACACTTATATTCCTCGAAGGATCTAGCCAATAACAACCATGGAACAAGAAATAAACCTAACAAAGTGTAGATTTTCCTTACCAATTCCAAAAAATGACAAGACAAACCCTAGTTACCAATGTCTTTTTCACCATCAAAGCAAGAGAAAGAGCCTCTAAGGGATAATGGACCACTTTATTCCATAAGACAAGAGCTAAACCATATCACAAGAGAGATATAGAGAGAATAAATTTTCCCAAGAGGGGGCGCAAATTTCAGCCAAGTAGTCTTCTCACAATGGGAGAGCTGTGATAAAATGAAATAAATAAGTTTGATCATTATTTATACAAAAGTTCTAAAAAGTGTTTGTCCACATAAGTTAGGGTAAACCACAAAATAAGGGAGCCTTCTCTCTTTATTTTTCCCCTTTACAAAGTGATTTGACTTTAACTTTTAAAAATGCAGAAAAGAAACCCTAAAAAGGTGATGTCATCTCCTCAAGGAGTGACATTTTGGCACTTTGGTCAAGTCATTGAGATTGAGAATGAAATCGTTGGGCCTCCAAAGGCTTTCCGCTCATGCACTAGGATCATCTATGTAATTCAAAGGGTCTTCCTCCTCCCTATTATCATACAAATTGTAGGTTGGGCAAAGCCCGAACCAACCACCAAAATGGTAACAACTTAGAGAGCACGTACCCACTGTCACCTTATAAAGGTGTTCACATCACTTTAGAGGTGAGGTAGTCACCTCAAGTGGGGAATATCGGTTACCTTAGGGGAAAATGAGATGGAAAATTCTATGTATGGATGGATGCCCCTAAAGGTCAATTCTAGATGGTAAGGGGAACTTGGCAACGAGTCTTGGGAAAGGATTAGAGTTGCCAATGCTTTGCGTGGTCTGCCAAGAGAAGAATACCTGCCTGAGACACAATGAAAACCAAGTATACAATGCAGTATGATAGGTGGACAAGTAAGTTAAGCTTTATGTCCATAATTGCAGCAATAATCAGTGATATATATCAACATATAAAATGTAGTAAGGGCTGAAAAATAAGTGCTAAAATCCAATTGAATAAGCAAGAGACAAGCTAGTAAATACTAGTTCAACTCAACAATGATAGAGAAAGACTTTAGCACCAAAGCAAGGGTGTCACAAAAATCTTACTTCTGTGGTATATATCATCCTTATGTCTGTAGCAAACCAAGCCTTATAATAAAAAAATCAGCCAATTAAAATCACTTCAAACTAGCTCAAAAAGTGGTCTAGGGTTAGTATTTGTTAGGGTAAAGTTATAGCCAATTCCTAGGGTTAGTTTAAGATTTATCTACGGTTAGAGGGTTATATTTCTACAGCCCTATTGGTTTTAGGTTTGTTTTGTAACAATAGAAATTTTTAGTGGGTGAAAGAGGATGCCTCAATGATGCAAGATAGCCTAGGGCTCAAGGAACAATGTCTAAGTGAGAGAACTTCAAAACATCAAATTTTCATGTTTATCAATGCAATGCTATATTTTTCCAATGCAATGACTAGTGCCTTTGATTATGGGTTAATGGGGTCAAGAGTAAAGAGCTAGAGCTATGATCTAGGGGATCAAAATATTCTCAAAAATCAAAGTGCTCGGAATTACTTGAAAACAGACTCGTGCGTAGGCCTCGTCCTCACGATCCCAATGCAACTTGAATGTGTTCAAACGGACATTGTATGCAAGAGATATTGTGTTCTTTCCACTTTGCCAAATATGCAAATTTTTGTTGACTATACAGTCCGTATAGGCCATGTGGTAGCTGACTGTACAGTCAATACAGACCATACAACTGATGTGGCAGGGTGACATGGATTGATGACTGAGGAGAGGTGTTGACATGGAAATGTGTGTTGGCTTGTACATGTACCAACCATTGGTTGATGCATGGCGGTTATGTGGCGAATAGTATGGTGCCATGTGGCACCCCATCCATTCTCAAAATTTTGTGGAGTCCACGGGGGTGGAACCCACGACCTCTGGGCAAGTGACAGAGTTCTTGTGTAGGCTAGGCTACCAGCCCACCCACCGGTGTGTATTAATCCTATAGTTGAGAACTAGTATATAAACTTGAAAATGGATTCATATGGATGCAAAAAGGGTTGGGGCTAAGCCCTAACCCTTGGATTCAACCACAACATATATCCATAGTGCAGAACCAGGGAGCATGGGGGAACTAGAGGTGCCAAGCCCATGGACACTTGGCATTACAATATGACCATGTACGGTGGGATCCAACGATCATTCCACAAGCGCGGGAAATAGGTCGACGCCAGGCCACATGGCGACCATGCGACCAAGACCTCCGACGATTAAGGTGCTTGGTGTGCTAACCGTTCGAAAGAATGCCACCTTTTGCGGAATCTGTGTGGTGTTGGGTTTTTGGCACAGGAAACTCCTGTGAGCTAGGTTAGTCACACACAAGTGCTTTTTGGTGAGGAGAGAGAGCAAAGAATTGGGAGAAAACTTCCAGAGTTGTATTTTTGTTAGTTTTTGGCCAAACCAGGTGCAACAAGCCCAGCTATGGGTTTTTGGATATTCTAGAGCCATTGGAGCCATCTATTTTGCATTCTAAGCATTGTAAAGCACTGATTTTGAAGATTTTAGCATTAATGAAAAAGATCCATTGGAAGATGGACTAGCAAATGTAGCCCAAGAGAGGGGTGAACTCATTTATCATTTTGATGTGTTAATGTGTTTACTTTGATCATTGTTATGTCTATTTATGTTTCTCATGATTAAGTAAAAACTAGTTAAGTTTTATGTGTTCGTAACTTGATCCTATTACCCAAGCACATACAAATTACACTTGCAATTTTAAAGAGACTCAAGCCTTTTCATTTTTAGATCAAGCTACTACCTCCCTGGGGGTATAAATTCTCTTTTTCCCCAAGGCAAGTAACCTAGCTAGGGTTTAATACTAAGGGGTGCAGATCCTTATACTTCCTTAGCAAACCCTTGCAAACAATAATTTTATTCTTAAAATTTATGGTGGAACTAAAGTAGGGGTATATGCACTTATACCCATTTCCTAGCCTTAGCAAAATTAACCTTGAGCTTGAATTACAAATGATAGAAATAAGTAAAATGTCTTACCAATCCAATATCAACAAGATAAATGATTACATGCCAAGATAAACCACCAGAATAGCCAGAAAAGACCTCCAAGAGCTAGTGCATCATCATCATCATCAAATCCAAAACCAAAGAAACAACATACCATAGCACAAGAGAACAAAAATATTCAAGGATAGCAAAAATTTCAATCCTTAGCTCTTTACAATGGGAGAGTTATGATTCAAAATGAGATTTCATGATATATATTTATACAAAATGTCTATCACATAGTTTATCCACATTAGAAATTTAAAATATAAGACCAGGGGTCCACAACCCTTATCTTACCCCTTGCAACAAAATAATATTAAACAGTTTATCTTAAAACTCACTTTTACACAAAAGAAACCCTAGAATAAGGTGATGTCACCCTTTTAGGGGACGTTTTGGCACTTTGAAGAAGTCGTTGGGGTAGTAGATGCATGGCTAGACCTCCAAAGGCCACTTGTCATTTATCCAAATCCTCTCTTGATGGTCTTCAAGCTTCCTTCCTTCAAAACGTGCTACATGTCATCAAGCAACACCTTCATCACCAAACTCTATCCCTCTTGGCGACGTCAAGCCTCTAATCATGATGTTTTTCCTCTCCTAGTCAAAACTTTTGGCATGTGAGGGCTACATGATGTCTTCTAAGTCTCCAAAGGCAAGTCACTGTGACCCGACATGGGGGCCCTTGGAAACCAACTTGTGGGCTTCAAGCCCCATGGAAGCCCAAGCTAGGCTTGTTCTTCCAAAATCGTCCACTAGCTAGGTCCCGCAAAGACAAATAATCACACCCTCCAAAGATCTCAAGTCAAAATATCATGGTGAGTAAATCAAATAAATAAATGAGCTACCTACGGATGTTCATCAAAGATGACCTGGTCAAACAAGTAAGTGCTCAAAGACATTATGCAACATGCCAAGCTTGGCTATGGGAAGGTTAACGAGGTGTCTTATTGGGTAGATCTTTCCCTGGGTCAAAGAGTGTTTCCCAAGTGATTCCTCTCTAAGACATGTGAAGTAGATGAAGTGGTTATGGATGAAGGCTCACTGGGCATGGGGTTGATGACATACAAGGGGTTGTAGTGTCTCATTCATAGGTGCCTTTGTAGAGGGTGTGTGGCACCTTCGTTTGAATGCACTTTTCTCAAGCCCATCCTCTTGCCATTCTTTGTTTTTTTCATGTTTCAAAGGATGAGTTGAAGACCACTGTCATGTCATGGTGTCTAGATAATGACGATGTCACTCACAAATACCTTGCAGAAATGAGAAGGTTGGCTCATGATGAGACCTTGTCTCTCTCAGTTCTGTAACTGAGAGCCAATACCTCGGCTTTGTGGCCAGATGATTGTAATATCATACTACTAGATACCTGTGATCATGATAGGTCAAATCATGATGAGACCTCCTATCCTCCAACTAACCCCTTAAGAATTCACTATCATTTATTCTTGTAGGTCCCCCTTTTCTTACATAGAATCATTTCATTGCTTTCTCAGGGTATCTCTGGGCGAAGCATATGGAAGGTCTATATATAATATTTTATATTTTTATCCAACAACAATCCCTCTGGGCCTTCAACCCCTCCTTCTCATGAAATGAGGGACAACCCCTTCTTGGGTTAATGCACCCTAAGATCCCAAGAGATAAGGAAATGGGGGGTTTTAGGTGATGAAAAGTGGTAAGTATGGATGGGAATGGTACAATAGCTCTTCAAGGGAGTTCCTAGTAGAAAACCCATTCCTGAGGGAGACCACTTACTAGGGCACAATTTCAACTACCAAGGTGAAACGAGGAAAAACGCATAATGTCCAAGCATATGTCATGAAATATAAAGTAGTCTAAGATACAACATACTCAAAATGCCTTAAATATTGAAATGACACTCACCATAATAATTGACGTGTACCTCATGGAGCAAGGCCAAGTTCCTTTTGGAAGTCATCTGGTTTGGTGGATGCGTTGACAATGGCTCAAATGTAGTCATAGAGTGGGATTTTGTATGTGCAAGTGAATATTGTTTGTCATGTAGTCTCTCGGCACTCCATATCTACAAAATGAGGGCCTTGAGACATCATATCCTTATTTATCCCACAAAATGGGGATAACACTCCAAAAATTCCAAGTGTCCATCTTCACCACCAAAACCCTAGACCTAGGGTGATGTCAAGCCCTCCAAATGTGATGCTTTTTTCTTCAAAGGAAAAATGTTGGGCTTGTAGGCTCTAGGTGAGATCCTCCATCATGTCTCTCAAGCCTCCAAAGACTATCATCACCATCCAGTGTGTGGGCCATGATATCCAACATGTGGGCTTCATGCCCCAAGGAAGCCCAAGATAAACTTGTTCTTCCAAAACTGTCCACCAAGAAAGGTCCTGCAAAGACAATGAATATGCCCTCCAAGGATATCAAGTCAAATGCATCATGATAATTAAATCAAGTCAATAAAAGAGGCACCTAATCATGTGCATAAAAAAACCACCTCATAAATTAAACAAGTGCTCAAATACCCTATGCAACTCACCAAGTTTAGGTATGGGAGGGTTGACAAAGTGACCTATTGGGTGAACCATTCCCTAAGTTAAGGAGTGTTTCCCAGGTGGACCCTTCTCTAATCCATGTGGAAACGATGAAGTGGATGGGGGAAAAACTTTTGGGCATGGCATTCATGACATACATGGGATTGTAGTGTATCATTTATGTGTGCCTTTGTAGAGGGTGTGTTGCACCTTCGTTTTCAATGCATCCTTTTTCCAAACCCATCCTCTTTCATTGTATTTGTAAATTTCCAAGTTGAATAAAATGTGTGGGGATTATACCTAAGCATGAAAAACATTTCCCACACATTACTCTACCCTGGCCATCATGCTTCCCCAAGTTGAAGTCAATAAGGGGCACAAAAAGGAAATGCATATCCCACAAACGCTCTACCCTGGTTAGCATGGTTATTAGTTTGCATTTATTGATCTACAGGTCCCTTGTTTTTCTTGAGAGAAACACTTCATTATCCTCGGGATCCTTGGGAGAGGATCTTGAAGGTTCATAATATGGATTTTATCTTTTTCCAACTACATTCCCTCTAGGCCTTCAGCCCCTTCTTCCCATGAAATGAGGGACAATCCCTTCTTGGGTCAGTACACTCGAAAATCCCAAAAGATAAGGAGATGAGGGGATGAAGCGTGGAAAATGAAATTATGGTCTGAAATGACACGATGACTCATTAAGGAAACCTCCCAGTAAAAAACCCATCCATAAGAGTGACCACTTACTAGGGCACAATGTCAACCACCAAGGTGAAACAAGGAAAAAAACATAATTTCCAAGCAGACGTTACCTAATCAAAAGAAATTTTAAATGCAACATACTCAAATGCCTCAAATATTGAAATGACACACACCATAATACCTGACTTGTATCTCATGGAGCAAGACCCAATGCCTTCCAGAAGCAAGCTGATGTGGTGGATACCATCGTGATGAGTATGAGATGTGTGGTGGTGAAGTGGTCCTTTGTCTGTGCAAGTGGATGCTACTAGCCATCTGTCTCTCATTACTCCATGTATGCAACTTGAGGGCCTCGAGGCATCACCTCCTTAGTTATCCCTAGGAATTGGGGATAACACAATCTATTTCTCTTTCTTTTCTTTTTTTGATTGTATTTTCTCCCACCTGGAAAAGGTCTAATGAATGTCTCATTATTTCTTTACGTACAACCATATACTACTTGACTTTACATATCAATTCAACTCCAGACTACATTGCATACAATGGTAGACATCAATTGTGATGGAATAGGGTCCTTCACGCCAACAAGTTGGTCTCTTCTTTGTCCATAGCCTTAAAAATATCTTGTGTCGATCATCTTAGAGCCTGTGTGGATAACCAAATTTTCTTGTTGTATCTGATTCAGATCGTCTGTCCACCTTGGAAACTGGGCCTTTTATACGATGACATCATATTATAAGGTTATATGATGTTGGGATTTTCTTGCCACTTGGATACCACATGATGAGTTGAGATGTGATAGGGTTCTTTATGATGGTCTTCCACCTTGCTTTCACTACTAGATGATGTTGGGGTTTTCTTGCCACTTGGATACCACATGATGACTTGACATGTGGCCTTGTGAGGCCTCCTTCACCTTCTTAAGGGCTTGCCATTACCATAGGTGTGACCTTGTGATGCATTATTTGCATGATTTATCATTATAGAGGTTGTTTTGAGGGGTTGACCCCACTTCTAACATGGATTGTTTTTGTTTTACTCAATTATGTGGAAAAACAGTGCTTGGTTACCACATATAAATGGAGGAAGCACTCAAACTTATCCATCATCACTCTCACATTTGTGAGATACACCTACAGTTGTCTCTTCCCTTCTCTTTTTCGCTAGGAGTACTTTTGTGCACCACTTGAAGGAAGAGTTTTATTGGATGTTTGTCTCTTGTTAATAAATGGATGGTGAATTAGGGTTTCCTCATGCATGCACTTGACCTAGTAAGTATTCTTGTTCAAGTTTATTGCTTGTGTGGTATATTTTGGTAAATGCTCTTTTAGAGGCTTA
The DNA here is from genome assembly GCA_009831015.1 of Picea engelmannii. Classification (NCBI taxonomy): domain Eukaryota; kingdom Viridiplantae; phylum Streptophyta; class Pinopsida; order Pinales; family Pinaceae; genus Picea; species Picea engelmannii. Next base: position 478,692 of record ML792342.1, read on the forward strand.
ATTGTTGCATGTTACCTTGTATGCTTGAAACCCTAGGAGGAATTAAGAGGTTTTAACCGCCTCTCTACTTGCAATTATCTCTCATTGTTGAAACAATAATACTTTATTCTAGGGCTTAAGAGTATTTATACCCTAGGGATTAAGAGTATTTATCCCCCTAGGGTTTGATCTAGTCCAATTGAAATCGTGTTGCTAGAGGTTAGAGAAGAAAATGGCACCTAGGGTTTATGAGGCTATATGCCTTAGGGTTTGTTTTTAAGAAGTTAGGATTATGGTTTATGAGGTTATATGCCCTAGCATGATCTTCTCTCTCTTGCAACTAGAAATTTTCATGGTGTGTTCCTTAACTCCATTGTTCAAGAAAGAGAACCGACACTAGTCTTGTTGATTACAAGTAATGGTTGAAACCATATATTCAATTAAACACACTCTCCAATTGTTACACAATATTGAGATCTTGTGGAAGGCTTTGCACAAATAAAAATTCGGTGATAACAAGCCTTAAATCAACCTTCTATTGAAGGTATAAAGTATTTATTCATGGGATTATGATCCTTAACCTTAAAACCCCTAAAGCTATCCTATTTAATAAAATCCACGCCCTACATTTTGGATATGCTATCTGGTTGTTAGGCTAAAAAAATGAAAGTGAGAACATGGCTTAAATTTTCATGCTATGTTGAATGGAATGGATTATGCCAATTATGCTTAGATAACATAATCTTGAAAATGTTTTAGGAGGTACATTATTATTCCTTGTATTTTTCTTGCATGGAAAAACTTGGATCTATGTTGCATTTCACAAAGGAAAATTTATTCTTGGCTTATAATTGAAAGCTTGCATGCTTGTATTGAGTTGTCTAGAGAAATGTTTATCAAGACTTTCTAGAATTTTCCTTCAAAGAACAAAATCTTGACTTATGTTGGTTATTGTAATGCCAAACATTGTCATTGCATGCATGAATTGAAGGGCTTATTGTTGATATGGTCTAACAATATGGAAAATTGATTACCATACCTCTTCCATCAATGCACATTTAGACTAGAAATCCATATCTTTTGTTGTGGATAAGAAGGTACCTTACACACTACCTCCTATACCCTCCCTCCCCCCAAAAAGAAAAGAAAATAAAATGGTTAGTTGAACTCCCTTCCCCCCACCACAACATGTATACCTCTAGTTTAATTTTAAAACCTTCTCAAACCCTTAATACCGTCCAATATAGTGAATTGTCTTTTATCTACTTTTAATACCCCTAGTATGCACCCACATGATGTGATATTGGTTTTTCAGTGAATCTTCCTGTGCTTATTACGAGCTGGTGACTGATAACCTTTTTGAAGGTTTGATATAACATTCTTGCCAAAGATTTAGTCTTGCAGGTTCATTTCCTCTTTCCACAAATTATTAGTCTAGAGAAAGCATTTTTTAATTAAAGGCCACTTTATCTTGAATAATGTTGTTTTCATTTTAGAAGGTATGGAATGGGAAAGACACTTGAGCCTGAAATCCATTTCCATTAATCCTTACTTTAGGAAAGCTTATGATCATGTGGAGTTACATTTCATTCTAGCAATCTTGACTGGGGTTTGGTCAATTTTTTCTTTGAGCAATAAAGACTTATTTTCATGTGTGTCTTCTTGTCTTTTTACAAGTTGAGTCAATTTAGAGAAGGTTGGATTATTCAATTCAATTAGACATGGATGCCCTCTAGCACTAGCACTAACATTGCACATTATGGAAATTGAGGTCCTAGGCTATATGCTTCACCATAGAACTTCATAAGGGCCTATTAAGGGTATCTCCCTCATGGAGCATAATGTTGTCTAAATTATTAAAGGCCATTTCATATATGATGCATTTTTGAACGATTAGGAATGTCACAAGAGTTTTTGTATGTACCCTCAGGGAATCCATTCATATTTTTTACATGGCCTTGTGCTCCAATTCATCAGTGCTTAAAATGTAGTTCTACTGACTTTTCCATGTGACCTCCCTATTTGTCTCACCAATATAGGATGCACTTGGTTATAACATGGCCAAGTTTTTGAGCTCTTGGTATCCTCTTATCCTTTTAGGATTCCCTAGAAAATATCTGGGAGGTGTTTTTACAATGAATTTCCAAAGAAGTTGATAAATGGATTTTTAATCCTAAGTCATTGGAAACTAGGTTTTTAGGTTTTCTCTAACATCTTATTTGTTTCCCTTGTTTATTACTAGTATTACTAGGTCCCATCCAAGACGACCTTTCAAAATATGGAGAAACTCCTTCAAGACTTTCTCTAGGATTACATGTAGGGAACACAGGTTTTCATCATGTTAAAAGACAATTGTGTTATGCTCTCAAGGACTAATGAGTTAAGGGTATGGATAAATCCTTTAGATAGTTTTGTGCCTTATGCATGAAGTGGGTCATACAAACAGTGGAGAGGAAGGAAAGTGGAAATTCTAGTAGAAAAGTTATATCTCTATGGGGACCCTATTATGTGAATGAGGTTGGGAGAATGCTAACTTTTATACACTCATTTTAATTCCTTCCAAGGTCAAAATCTAGAGAACATTTGCAACATGGAGATTTTGGAAATATTAGGAAGCCATTAAGCATTGGCTTACCTGCAAAAGAAGTTCTATATGAATTAGCATGTCCTTTAATGAGCATTGCAAATGGTGGTCACCCCTTGAGCAATTTAATGATAAATGATTGACATAGATTTCTTGGGTTTTGGCCAATCTAATATTTCCAAGAAAGGCATTGTTAAGGATGGGGATTTATTTGATGTCAATAATCATGAATGGAAGCATCGACCAAAGTTAAAAACATATTTTTGGCTAGATACCACTAAGAAGATCATTATTGAGAGGTTCAAAGAACTCATTATAGATGATCTATTTATTAATATTGTCTTTCCTTCTCTAGATACATGGTGGAGATGTTTTGAGGTGGAATTATACAAAGGGATTCATGAAGTATATGCCAATTGACGGGTATCAATGGTTGAGTTCCCAATTGATGTCAAATGTTTGACTAAACAAAGTTTGGAGGCTTCCTTCTAAGAAGACCACTAGGTTATTTCGGTTTTAATATGCATAGAAATCATGAGTTGAAGAAAGTGTTTTTTTTTTCCTTTTCTTTGATTTTGGGTGACTTTCCCCTCAGCAAAAACCTAAGTTCCATTTTTTGTCATAAAGATGAAATAGTGAAAAACATGCTTTGGTTGTGTCCTTTTTCAATGTTAGTTTGGGAATGGGCTTCAAACATTTTTTGTTAGCTTCTCCCTACCTTCGTCACTTGGAATTATCCCCTCTTTGGTGACAACCTACTATGAGTCATTGAGGTTCACAAAGAATGACAACTCATTAGAATAGAGCTCTTGTTTTTATATGGAAAAATGGGAAATGATTGTGTATTTAAAAATACTCTTTTTTTCAAGTTTACTTAGTTTGATGGGGCTCTAATTTATGTCGGCTTCCATCTACAAATTTAGGTATAAGTTGATAAATAGGACCTAAGTTTTTCATATTTTTTCTAGCCATCCACATATAGTTCCTTTTAGTAATGTGTAAAGGAAGCATCATAGTTTAAAAAATGTGTTTCTAACTCCATTTGTTTGTTTATGGCCCATCAATGATCTCTAATTAAATCCACCACAGCAGAATTGTAAGACCATAACTACTTGTTTAGAGAAATATTATTTAATGCAAATTCTTGAAGCACATACAAATGATGGAGTGGGATTAACACTCTTTTTCCACTACCATGTATATTCAAGTAATATCATGAGTTCCTTACTTGAATCACATTACTCCATACCCTCCAACAACTATGTAAACATGGGAAACTTTTATTCACAACCATGGATGACATGACATCATGCTTGAACAAACTTTATTATTTAATGTTACAATTGATTACATTCATTTGCAAGTCAGGCTATGCCATGGTTGATGATTGAGACAAATCTTCATCAACTAAGAATTACAACAAGTATATTTAGCATAGTGGCATTAGGTTCTAGATGATAGGAATATTGGCATTAACATAGTGGATTTAGCATAGTGGCATTAGTTTCTAGGTTCTAGACGGGTAGGAAGAGAATTTTCATTTTCAAGATCCATATCCTCCAACATCTAATGCACTATGTCATCTTCCTTTAACTTTGCCTGGACTAAATTTGTAGACATTCTATGATTAGAAGCTATTGATTGCAAGTCTTTGCTCAAATACTTATTACAACCTGGGAAGTGCATTGATATTCATTGTCACATATAGTTTCTCATAATCCTTCTAAATTCATGTGCTTCTCACGGGTGGCCAAAATGTCATGAGCTCTTTGTGTCTTCCTCTGGGCGATTATTGCAAAGAATCGTTTAATAGAGGGTTCAAATGAGTGAGCGGACATAAATTCGAGCATGCGAAAGGAGGAAGTAACATTGGATTGTTAAGGAATTGGGTGGAAGATTCACCCTTCTTTTTCCCTAATTCCTCCACACTTGTAGCCAACCACTTTATTAGTCAAAGTATAATCTTGTTGATTATACTCTTGATAAAATTTATAAAACATCTTGTGTAAGTCACATATTTGCTTTGGAGCTCCGACTATGATCCAAGGTAGTTTTCTATCAGAGGGAATTCTCTTTGAATCCATTAGGTCTATCATATTAGGGAATTTGTTTTGGCTTCTTTTGATAGGAGCAGTGATGGAATTTGACGTGCAAATTGTTCGTCACTAACCGATTTTCCTATCAAATATTGTTAAAAATTTCACATAAACATCAAACTTCTTTGTTAAAATAGGCATGTCATCGACTTTTCAATTTTGAAATTTCAACCCTAGATAGGAGTATACCTAGGTGGAAATTGTAAACATTTGTTGACCTTCCAATATCCCAAGCAAATGAATTCTATACATTTCCCTTGAGATCCAAAATGATCCACCTACTACCCTTCACATTTACATTTTATTAATCTATAAATGCTATATCATTAACCATAAAACTATTTATATATAAAACAATGAATGAGAGTTTGATTAACCTGATCATTTAGATAATTTAACAATAATATGAAATTTAGATAATTTAACTCGATTAACAAAGAATTTGGAGATAATATGAAATCCCGATCATTTAGATAGTCTAAAAATAAAAAGCGCGAGTTGATCAAAATGGATAGGAAAGGATTTGGCTGGTCGTTGGCCTAAAAAGCAGGATTTGATCCAAATGACTAGGAAAGGATTTGGCTTATCGTTGGTTAAAAAATCTATCAGGCAACTTTATATAATTTTATGTATCTCATTCATCTCATCATTCTCTTCTTTAATTCTCCAATCCATCCATGTAGCAGTGAGTCTGTCTATATTTTATTTTATTTTGAAGTTAATGAAGTTTTTCTCTTAATATTTTGTGTATGGATGTTGTATCTGTGTGTGGTTGTAAGGGGCCGGTCCATTGTGCTCTTTTATTTCATTGATTAATGTTCTATTGATAGGTGTTTTTTGCGTCTATTGTGTGGTTAGGTCTGTATGCATGTGTGTCTGTTTGTTGTTAAGGATAATTATGGATGAAGAAGACATTAAGAGAACGAAATCCACAAGTTGCCCACTGATTAATTTTACATTCGAAATGAATCGATCAACTACAACTGGGAGACATCCATTCCATTCAATTGCAACTACGGTCTAGTTGATATTGGTTTTCACACGTAATTTTTCAATGTAGTTTCACTTCTCTCGTTTTTGTGTTTTTACCATTGCTACTGGTTTTTGTGTTTTTACCATTGCTAGCATGCAAAGGGCTTCATGTTTTTAAGAAAGAAAATATGTTATGATGAGTTTTACGAAGAATCTTTTGATGAAAGTTGTTTTGTTGATCTTTGTGTCGGTTTATTTTGGTTGCAGGGTGGGAGAACAAATAATCACAAATATTTTTTGATTTGTGATCGTGACAAAACCAACCTAGAATTAGTTTTCTATGTTAAGGTTTTTTTCGTATTCTTTGCTCTTTCAAATAGATAAAAGAAGACGAGTTTTCATGTTGGATACACATATTGTTCGTGGCCGCTCTTTCACATAGATATATAAAAGAAGAAGAATTTTCTTGTTGGATACACAGATTGTTCGTGGTTGTGGTAGAGTACCATTTTTTGTCGTCAATATTGTGAGTATTGTCATTGTTGGTGGCAATTGTAGGGTACCATTTTCTATCGTCAATATTGTGAGTACCGTCATCGTTAAATTTGCACATGGTATGAAAATTTTAGTCACAGAGATTTTTAATTAGTGTTGATGTTTTAAAATGATAACCATAGACTGTATGGAACTTTCGAGATTGGGATATAATGAAAAATTCTTTGAAAATATGTCACCTTGATAATTTGGTTGGCATATTTTTTCTTAGTGACGCACCTCATGAGACTTTCTAGGTCTCGAGTAGAATATAAAACAATTGGGTCCAAATAGTCTGAGAAAGCATTTATTCCTTTTCTTTTATGTTTTTGGGTAGAAATTTAAATAATCGTTAATGGGCTTCAGGATTAGGTTCGTGAGAGAGTTTATTCATTCTAGAGTTTTAATAGAATTAAATAATTTTTTTAAAATTATTGGGTAGAAAATTAAATAATCTATTTTCAACAAAGAAAGAAGATAGATCGGTGAGGAACCTATTCTTTCCAAATTTTCAATAAAGAGGTATAAAGATAATTTTAAATAATCTTTTTCTTCTTCAGTTTTTTAGGTGAAAAGTTTAAACAATCAGTTTTAGGCAAAGAAAATGAATCAGTAAGAAAACATGTTCTTTTCAAATTTCCAAAAAAATTAAATAATTTTTTTTTTTTTTAAGTTTTGGAGTTGAAATTTAAATAATCAACTAAGCTTGTTCTTTCCAAATTTCCCATACAAAATTAAATAATATTTTCTCTCGTTAGTTTTCAAGTAGAAGTCTAAATAATCAACATTTAGTGAAGAAAATAAATCGTCTAGAGAACCTATCTTTTCCATATTTCTAATAATCCTTTTCAATTTTCAATTTTCAAGAAAGTTTAAATAATCGACTTCAAAGAAAATAAATAACCTATTTTTCCAGATTTCAAATAATCGGATTCAAAGAAAATAAAGAACCTATTCCTTTGGAGTTCCAATAGATTCCAATAAAAAAAAAATCAATTATCAATAATTATACTTTATATTAAAATTTCTAATTATATA
>ML792342.1:486106-500404 GCA_009831015.1 Picea engelmannii
ATTGAAGCATGCTAAAGTGCACAAGTTACAGTTGTTGGAATAGTCCGAGAGATTGTGGCAGCATCGCCCTGGTGGGAAACCAATGCTTCCACATGGTCGTAGAGTTCCCAATTATCCATGCAATTATCAAAAACTGTAAAAAAAAAATATGTGCTAAGCCTAGAAGCTAGAATGCCTTGCAGGGCTGGAACCTAGTTAACTAATTTGTCTGGAAACATTAAAAAAAACCAGTGAAACCTGAGAAAATTGGAGTCATCCGGAGCTAGGTTATGGCATCCGTTCATTCTTTTGGTCTTGCGCTATGTCCTTGTCTAGAATCCCTGCGTTTGGAGTGGTATTCTAGAGGGAATGAAGAAGAGACTCTAGATCCTCACGACGAAGTTCATCCTTGTTCAAAAACTCCTTGATGTTCCACTTGACATCGATGACTGAGCTCTGTATAAAATCCAGAGAATTCTTCAAATTCAAGAGCCCATTGCACCAATAACAAGCAGGAGGAGGTGAAGGGGGTGGTGGAGCATCAAAAGAAGAAGGGGGGAGGTAGAGGAAGGTAGAGGGAAGGAGGAAGAAGAGAGGGGGACAGTCAGACTAGGGGGAGGGGAGGGGAGGGGAGGGAGGTGGGGGACGAGGTGGAGACTGGAGGATGAATGATGGTTCTGGGCTAAGCTTAGGTGCAAAACCAAGGGAATTTCCAAATCTATCAAACCACTCCACTCTACAAGCCCATGGTGAGGACAATGGAGGGAGTTTCAGAGTGGTGGCATGGTCAGGAGGGAGTTCCAGAGTGGAGGCATGGTCAAGAGTTTGAGGCAATTTCCGAAGAGTTTTCCTACCTCGACCCCGCGAATCTCTACCCCTCGCAGTATACCAAGCTGCCCCATGCTTAGATTTTCCTCTTTGTCGCGACATCGGGAAGAAGAGGAGGAGAGGAGGGGAAGAAATGGACCAGAGGTGGAGCAGAAGGAAGAGCTCAAAGCGGAGGTGGATTGCAAGGAAAAGATCGAACCAGAGGCGAAGAGAAACTCAGACTGGTGTGTGACTGCGAGGAGTGAGAGGCAAATGATGTGAATCAAACATAAGCTTCACCGACACGGAACATAAACCATGGATTCAGAACTTGCAATGGGACTGTTTAGGAGGTCATCCCATCACATTAACAACCTCTGCTAGCTGGATCGCCATTGCCATAACTGGCTTTGTTCAAAAATGAATGTGGGGGTACATCAATCGATATATTGAATGCATGGTTTAAATGCTTGGAAGGAATGAGGGTTGTGGTGGCGTGATGCTGAGAGGGTTGTGGCAAGGTGTCCGCCCACTTTTCCATGTGCAAGATGATCTCGATGACACACCATCTGAGAGTTAATCATTATATTATTAATAGAAGACAAAAAATCAATATTTTTTTTTTTTTTCAAAATAGCAAGTTATCTATTTAAAATATTGTAATTATGAAATAAATTATGTTAAAATAGTTGAAATTAAATTTTAATTTAAATGTTCACAATAATAACAATCACTTATAAAGTTAGTTATTTTATGATTATCAAATTATTTAATGAAAGTTGGGATCATTGTTATAACCATTATAATAAACACATGACATTCAATTTATTAACTTATTCTCATTAACTTCATTGTAAGATATACTATGGCATCACCTACCTCCAATACATTTCAAAATTGTTCAATACATTTAAAAATTGTTGAGCATGATGGCAAGGTGTGAGTTGGGATCTTTGTTATAACCATTATAATAAACACATGACATTCAACTTATTAACTTATTCTTATTAACTTCAATGTAAGATATAATTATAGAGACTTTAAAATGACGATGACATCACCTACCTCCAATACATTTCAAAATTGTTCAATACATTTCAAAATTGTTGAGCTTGTTGTTGACTGATTTTCACTTTGTAATGGATCGATCAACTCTGAGACGTGCATACCATTCAATTGCAACAACAGAGTGCGAGTTAGTACTACTTTCAAGGTAATTGTTTCTTACAGATGTGTTAGATGTTTCAAATGTTAGTGTATGTGTCACATTATTATAATTAAATGATCAACATTGTTGTGTTATTTAAAATTAACATAATTTGTAAGTATTTAAAATTAACATAATTTGTAAGAAGTATTTATAATGAGGTTGGCAGAGTCATTTTTCAAATCAACATAGAATAAAAGGGTTGAAGATGACCTTATTTACAAGAAGTCCAAAAATAAAAGTTCATAATGGTAATTGGTAAGCTAAAATTTTACCGCTATATCAAATTATTTAATATTATTAGTTTGGTTTGTATTATTTGTTATTATATTTTTAGTTAAAATAAAGTTGGTGAAGGAATTTAATATGGAGTTTTGTTGTTGTAAATTGTTTTTGTACATTCTCATGTAAATGTTGTGTCACAATAATGGTTTGAGTAATTAGTAAATATATATATCTTCATATTTCTTATGTAATTTGAATTGATTTCATTAGTAGTAGACTTTTTAGACAATGTGTCCCAGGGAATAATACTCTAATCATAATGTATGTTTCCAATGTATATTGAAAATGGATATGTATGATTACTTTTTAAATAGTTAAAATGAAGTTTGATTCTTTTAGGCCTCACCAAATGCATACACACTCATTACATAAGATTATCTTGTTGCATATAGGTGTGTGAGAAAGCACATCAATCTTAATTTTTCTCTGTTCTTTCGATTTTATTTTGTGTAATGTTATTTATTTTGAGATTTTGTGTTGTGTTGTTTATTTTGAGTTGTAAGCATTTCACTTTATGTTGCATGTTTGATGGTTTTGGTGGCTTGTTTTTGTGTTTTTATGAAGAATATTTTGATTAAATTACCAACAACAAATTTAAAGTCATTGATAGACTTATTTTGGTTATTGTAGCAAAAAATCTAGTCTTAAAATCTTAAACTTTTTTTTTTCTTTCTATGTGAAGTTCTCTTTCATTTTTCACATGAACAAAAAAATAATAATATTACGCATTCTTGGTAATAGTGTTGGAGTGTTATTTTTTGTTATTTATTGATATGTTAAATATGAGGGATATTGCTACTTAAAAAGAGTGATATATGTAACCGTGAGTACTATTGATATTGAGTACTATTGATCTTAAAATGTTAAACTTATTTTTTTCTTTCTATGCTAATTTCTCTTTTGTTTTTCACATGGATAGAAAAATAATAATACTCTTATTGGGTATAACACACATTGTTGGTAAGAGTCTTGAAGTGTCATTTTTTGTTGTGGATATTAATTGTATGTGTTTTATTTGAATAGGTGTCATTCATCCATAGTTAATAGCCAATGAAAATGGAAGTACACTGCTAAAAATTTAGTTATAGTTTTTTAATTAGTAAGAAAACTTTAAAAGATAAAGAGAGTATGTTACCCTAGAATGAATATTTGTGAAAATTATTGGAATTTATTCATGTTTATTTAGTTATACTTTTTTTTTATTAGTATTAAAGTTTTATAAGATAAACAGAGTAAGCAATTTTAAAGTTTTGATCATAGAATGAATATTTGTGGAAATTATTGAAATTTATTCATGTTTATTGGGATTATTGTGGAAATTATTGTAATTTATTCATGGTTATTGATATTATTGAGATTGAGTCAAAATTAACTAATCTTCACTCTCATTTGTTATTATGAGAATTATTTATTTTTGTTAAGAATCAAAATCGAGTCAACCATGTTCACAATTCAATGAAATACTCAATTTTTCATTTATTAATGAGAATCTCACAAACTAGGCAATTGTTTATTTCATCTTATTCTTTCTTGATTTTCAGACAAAGCTATAGTTTGTCATTATGAAAATTATTTATTTTTATTAAAAATCAAACTTGAATCAACCATAATCACAATTCAATGAAATAGGCAATTGTTCTTTTCTTAAGGACCTATCTATATCTCAATAACTAAGCGAATGTTTATTTCATCCTATTCCAATTACATAATTTACTTCAGGCAAACTTAAGTAAACTTTTCCTTTATTAATGACTTATCTTGCAAATACTTATTTCATTTCATCCCATGCAAACTTTTTAATGTTTATTTCATCCCATGCAAACTTATGTTTATTTCATTTCATCTCATGAAAAATTTTCTTTTATTAATGACTTATCCCATGAACTAGGCAAACTTTATTTCATCCCATTCAAATTAAATAAGTTTTCTTTCCTTTATTAATGACTTATCTCACAAACTAGGGAAATGCTTATTTCATTTCATCGCATGGAAACTTTTTAATGTTTTTTTAATCCCATGCAAACTTATGTTTATTTCATTTCATCTCATGCAAAATTTTATTTTATTAATGACTTATCTCATGAACTAGGCAAACATTTACATTCAAATTAAATAATCTCCATAAAAAAAATCAGGGTAGTGAGAAAATATCTTCTTTGGAAGTTGTCATAAAATTTTATAATTGAGTTTCTTAGTGTGGGATATATTTATATATATCTATTGTAATTGACTTTAATAGTGTGAGATATATTTATATATATCTATTGAAAAAATTTGAAAAAAACATTTTCTTTATGTGATATGCAACATCACATAATTATGTGGGATAACACAACTTTAATTTACATTGTTAGTTGGATTCAGAGGCATCTTCTTTAGCTTCCAAAAAAAAGTAACAGGTTAGTAAATTTAAATTTATTTACTTGTCCACTCACACGTCTACAATAATATAAATTTAGTATTATATGTACTAGATACTACTAAGACACATTCAATGAGCATTAGATTAAATCATGAACTCCATGGGATGATTTTCACATAGATTGAATTTTATATAATTGGTGCATGTCTGTAAAAGTTCCATAGTTTAATAAACTATGGAAAGAAATTAAGTAGATTGAATTTTGATCTTCAAAGCATGGGTGTGTATATATGTGTCTGTATGAATTGTCACTATATCATTATTGGCAACAAGATTTTTTGTTATTGTACAATGACTTTGTGAAGACTTCCCAACTCCACATTGGATTTCTAAGCAAAACACTATATGTGAGTTGCTTCCAAAACTATGTAAAAAAATATCCAAACCCACTAAATACCAAGTAGAAACAGAGTATCAAAGAGAATTGCAAAGCCAACTAAGATGAGAAGCATTGAGTATCACTGAGTATCAGAGAGGATTGCAAAGAAACTAAGATGAAAAGCAAAGAAGTGCTCTTGGATAACTAGTTTCCACGATGCAGACGATCAATTAATCGAAATCCCTATGACTGTCTCTTTGATTTTCTATAACCACCTTAAAACCCTTGCATCATGAACATCTTTATAGTTTGATGTCCCAAAATTTTGGGATAACTTCCCCAACTACTCATTTGTAAAGACTAGCCTTCGTACCTCGAGAATATAGTACAAGAGGGAAACCTAAGGTTAGTGTTTATGTAATCTTACCCAAGCATTATGGATATTATGATCATTGAGATTTACATAGGTACAAATTGAACCAACAAAATTAGGAAATAAATTATGAACATCTCAAATATTTGATCTCAAATATAGACTAGCCTTCGTACCTAGAGAACATAGTACAAGAGGGAAACCTAAGGTTAGTGTTTGTGTAATCTTACTCAAGCATTATGGATATTATGATCATTGAGCTTTACATAGGTACAAATTGAACCAACTCCATTAGGAAATAAATTATGAACATCTGAAATATTTGTTATAAGACCTCATTGCTAATGATGTTATACCCCTTCATCATAGTTTTATAAGCACACAACAACTATACTTAATGCCTCTCAACCCTACATTACATTAATGGAATTAAAATATGATAAGATTTTATGGCATTTTCCTCACTCCTAGTTATAATTTACTTTAGCATTATCAATGCAATATTGTATGCTTCCTCAAACATACATACATTTGAGCATATGCATTAACCATGCATGTATGTATACACAAAGACAATATTATAGGCATCCACACACTAATATGAACTCATGTAAAATAATTGACCTAATATATAAACCTTTAGACTGATTTTTGGGCTTGTAGGGTCAAAAGGTTTGTTTCGTTTCATACATGAGTTATCTAAGCTTATCTTACTAGCACCAATAAATATCATAGGTAATAGAGTCTCACTTAGGTAATAGAGCATAGGTACCAATAAAAACCATAGGTTGATACTTATTACTCATAGATAGCGTAATCATAGTAACCTAATATGGAAACTGTAACATAAGCAGATAGAGTGGATTAGTACTAAGAGCTTGAACAAGCATGACCTTATAATGTTACATGATAGTAAGCAATCATGTATCTTTGCTTAAGTTGGTGTTATATATAATACAATCCTATCTATTACATATTATGTGTATTCAATGAAGCTTGTTATTACGGAAATCATACTCTTATTAGTATAATGGAAACAATACTAACCTAACTAATATGGTAAATAAAACCACTTATCCTTGTTAGCTATATCAATATTCCAGTAATTACGTACATGGAGTAATGAAACCACATACGATCTGTGTTCCAGTAATTATGTATATGGAGTAATGAAAACACATATGATCTACAAAGCAGATTGATATTTCACTAGTTACCTTTTTCCCATAAGGATATGGATAGTAATCACACCTTAATTAGGTGAAATGCATAGGAAAGCTAGAAAGACTGACCTAACTAGTAATGATAAGGATCAGTTTAGGAAGCACATATACTTTATCTCTTTATGTCTATGTTCTCCATGTTCTCCATGTATCTAGTCCATTCATATTGGTTCATCAAGTACAAGCTTCATTAGTTATATCTATTACTAACCTTTATTGAATCAGTCACTAAACAATGGTAATCAAAGAGAGATTGATTGTGTGTCCCTTATTGAACATGATGCAATCGACTTGTATTAATCAATGAGAAAGCAACATGTATAAGCTCTTACTACTAATCATAAGCTTTAATTAGGAGCTTTAATGAGTGTAATAGGTAAGGGTTAGAGTTATAGCCTATACTAATAGTGGTGTTCATATTACTGATATCTACTGCTATGAATGGAGTATGTTTATGGTTGCTATTCACTCTTCTTGAAGTTGGTATTGTATTGGTTACACTATCTTAGCTATGTAGAAGCTCATGATCTATGTAATATGGAGAAAGATCTACTATTGCCTTACTACGTTGTTTCAATTAGGTTCAACTTGCTACTGGTGAAAGAGTGGTATTGTTACCTATGAGAGTGGTATTATTACCTATGATATGTATATGTTTTCTACAAAAGGGTATCTTACTATCACTGGTCTGTTAAGCTCTTCCCCATGTGAAGCTCTAGTCCCATCGATTCCCTTTTTTCCATAAGATTCCATCAATGAATCTAAAAATCGAACTGGAACAATTTAGGCTGAGGGTATATCACCTTAATATATTATGGAAATAACGTACATCACATCCTGATTAGTAACCATTACTCTTGTAACCTATATTTATGATCGTTGAATATGGAACTACAATGTATAAGCTCACGAGTATTTATTAAGTTACTATTGTACCTTACCTAGTTAACTAAAATGAGCTAACGCCCTGTAACAATGGGTTCGATACTAATGATAGTTCGAACCACTGGTCCATGATATTCAATCACTACTATAATCTCAACTAATTGATTAGGCATGTTATGTACTCATGGAAACACAGAGCTTTGAAACACATACCTTGTACTAATCTAACCCTAGTAACACCATAGCTAACCTTATAACTAATTATGAAGAAAGCCATAGTTGTCAAGTTACTGTACTACTTATCTTAGGCATATATGGTAATGTGTGAATACAAGTTGATAGGGTTCATCAAAGAAATCTCCATAATGTAAGTTGTAATCAAACCTGTTCAAATAGGGTGAATATACTACCATATTCAAATAAGGTGAATATACTACCATGTTGAATATGTTAATTGTAATACTGTAAATACTTGTATAACCTTATTATGCTTATATGATCAATATACACTAGTCTTAACACCATTGATAAGATAAGAGTGATACAGACCTATGTTTATACATGTATACTAACTATAATGCTTAAGGTGCTTATCAACTTCTATGTGTATATTATGGAAACATAGCAACATCATTCTGATTGATTCCATTGACTCAATAGGTGCATTCAATGTAAGATCTTGGTTTGGGTATATCACTTGATTATATTATGTACGTACTGTCATATGTGAAAGCTAAGAGTAATTGTACAAATATTAACATGGGTATAGTAGTTATAACGTTCATAGTTGGAGTTATGGATATGTATAGATATTCTATTGGTAACATGTATGGAAATCATACAATCAAATGAGGTTGAATCACAAGGTAGAGCTTGTACATGTTATACCAATACGTCACCTTATATGGAATCATACTATTTCTATAGCCCTTTATCACACATATAGCATGTATAATATGGATATAGCATAGCTATTACATTGCACTCTTCTTATCATAACAACTTGTTCATATACCTTAATCATAGTTATAAGTAGAAGATCGATACGACTGTAATCAAAGCTTAAACCACAATGCTTGTTATACTACACATATTACTTCACTGCATATGGCAGTTATTCTAATTACAGATCTCTTATTTGTACTCATCACATATCTATAAGAAAGGATCATATAGCTCATGTTCAAATCATAGCAGTGTTACATAAGAGTAATCAAATTAATAGTACCATATAACACGTGTAAGATTTATAAACTATGATACCTTGATTATTATAATACAAGAGACTCGTGAGCTCTAATGAGATAGAACACTACTATTTATATGTACAGTAAAGCAATGGTTGCAATAGTATTGATAACATGTATGAACCCAATATATTAGGTGAATAAAGTGTATCTGAGATATTACTTATAGCCTCAATACAGATCCATAATCTCGTATAGTATTCACGATCCTTACATTGCACTGTATTAACTATTCATATTATGTAAAGCTAAATAAATAGTGCTAGGAACTGTGTTAAGCTTTGATATGAAAGAGTGATTACGGTTATTGCTATGATGATACTCTATTCCAGCTTGGTTACTAGTACTGAAAGTGTAAACCTTACTATACGTGATGTATAATGATTATAGTCTTACTTATGCTTATACTATCCATTTTCAGCTAGTGTGACCTATGAGCTTATGCTTATTCTTTGCGATATGACTGTATATAAGCCATAATGAAGATGGTATGATTAGGATATCAAGCTAATGTAAGCTACTAATATGTCCTAATGATTAGTATGTATGTATTCACATATTCAATGATCATAGTAATTCATAAGATACGTATGACAAGGTAACAACCATTTTTTACACATAGATATGGAACATATGTACACTGAGTAACTACCATGGATAAGATATGAACACAATCTATATTGAATAAATAGGATAGATAAGGCTACAAGCGAATTCACCTAATTAAGATATGCTATTACTATTCACTATGTACTGATATTGAGTGAATGATTACCATTAGTTCTATTCCAGTCATGCCAGTTTAACATATAAGTACTAGAGATACTACACTATGTATCAGTAATGAAAGGTTAGCTAGTACTACCTTAGTGACTCCATCTTCCGTAACCCATTCCATATAAGGGTAATCATACTAATATGCTTACTATGTTCTTTCTACTATACCTCATACTCCAATACTAGATTTTGGAAAACAATATTGTAATCATTCTACTATATGTGATTAATAGTACGTAATAGTTGTAATTATGTTAGCTTCACTAAACAGTGATTAGGTCTCATCAGTAGATCCATAATAGCTAAGTATACCCTATATTCTTTGAACATCATGGGTTTGATTCATAATATGTGTTATGGATATAGAGTATATTACAATGAGAGTATTGCTTGTAATATAATTACCTTGTATTACATTAAGCTTATGTAATAATGGTGTACATATTAGGTAAAGAGATATGTGTTATTATCAGGCCCATAGGGTTATATTTAACCTTTTTTATATAGAGTTAATGTATGTGTTCTATATTATTATGGCAACACTTATCCGATCATCAACTTCATAGTGATTACAGCTTACATATCACAGAGATTACGTATGTCATGTTAGTACTGTAGTCACACCTTGTTTTAGATTATAGGAATTGAACCTATTTAATATAGTCGTATCCATCTAATAAACCAACTTGGTCATAGTTCTGATTACATCTTATGCTTAAAACGTGTTGTTGTTCGTATGTTTAATATGGATATGCTTACCTTATGAACTATGATGAAACGATACAAGCTCTGATCATAGCCTAAGCTATGTAATTTTTTAGTGATACTAAAGAAGCTTGAGACTAGTTATCAGGAACATGTCTTACTAAGGGTCTATGTTTATTGCATGTTATGATAGTGTTAATTAAGAATATACCTATATAGATTATTGATGTTATTAGGGAAAAAACATAAATTCAATGAAAATAACATGCCATAGATTTTTATTGCACTGAAGGAAGCCCTCAATATAGGGGGGCTCATTAAGACACATCCAATTACTAACACTAAGGCTCATAAGACATTCAATAAATTTAGAAGGTATAAACTAGGTGGGAAGGGTTCATTCCTCTCTATGTCCTATAGACTCGTCAATAAAAGGTAGATTCTATAGACTCAATGAAGATTTTTAGGTCCTATCAGCTTACCTACTGGGTCTGTCTTTGACCACAGTTAGGCTTTAAGTTTTAACTGTTAAGTGTAATATATGTTGTTGTTTTATAACAGCCAACAGTCCAAAAGTTTCTTGCTGATTTGTTACAGTTATACTTGCGATTTTGGGTGCTCCAGCATGTTACACATATATGAGGATGGGGTGACGGTGGGAGAATATTAGATAAAATGTATAGCATACCTCAAAGATTAAAACAATGATAAAATGTATAACATATGTTATATAACATATAACGGTGGGGAAATATTAGATAAAATGTATAACATATGTTATATAACATATCTAATATTCGCGCATATAACATATAATTATAATATGTTATAATTACTTCTAACTTAAACTTAATATTTGCTATTTTTTATAGTACACATATATGAGGTTGGGGTGAGATGGGAGAATATTATATAAAATGTATAATGTATGTTATATAACATAGGTATGTTATATAACATATATAATATTTCCCCATATAATTATCATATGTTAAACTTAATATTCAAACTTAAACTTAATATTTGTTATTGTTTATAGTACAACAATGTTGATCATCCAATTTCAATGTGAAATTAACTTCAATAATAAATTAACTAAGATCATAAAATTAGCAAAATTAATTATAATAATATAAAGTGGGTAAAAATGATTTATAAATAGTAATAAAATAAAAAATTACTATACCATTTTGATTTTTAACTCAACTAGTGCAAATTGGACCAAAATTCCTCTAAAAAGCAAATGACGATTGCGGGAGCATCCAACAACGAAATCACTAGCCAAACCATTTGTTATTTTTTATAGTACACATATCTGAGGGTGGAGTGACGGTGGGATAATATTAGATAAAATGTATAACATACCTCCAAGATTTAAACAACGATTGTGGGAGCATCTGACAATGAAATCACAAGCCAAACCATTTGTTTTTTTTTTATAATACACATATATGAGGGTGGGGTGAAGGCGGGAGAATATTAGATAAAATGTATAACATATGTTATATAACATATCTAATATTCCCTCGTATAACATATAATTATAATATGTTATAATTACTTCAAACTTAAACTTAATATTTGTTATTTTTTTAATAGTGCAACAATGTTGATCATCCAATTTCAATGTGAAATTAACTTCAATAATAAATTAACTAAAATCATAAAATTAGAAAAATTAATTATAATAATATAAAGTGGGTCAAAATGATTTATAATTAGTAATAAGATGAAAATTTACTATACCATTTTGATATTTTACCCAACTAGTGCAAATTAGACCAAAATTTCTCCCAGATTCAAACGATGATTGCAAGAGCATCCGACAAAGAAATCACGAATCGTCTAGATCAGGTAATTTTTTATCTCTTCCTCTTCAATTTAAATGGATTACATTTTTGAATTAGGTTTAAAATTTTTAGTTATTTAAAGCGCAAAGTAGAGCGATTCATCATTCAACGTTGCTCTCCCACTCTGAACCCTTACCCAATCCATTGTCTTCCCACTCTAGAATAAATTTCTACACTCGTCCTTTGTTTTTAACCTACCTCTGTAAGCTATTCGGTTCGTCGAGTCACTTTTCCCCAAAACCGAAAGGGCAGTCGGGGTCACATTAGGCACTTCTTTTTTCATTTCTTATATAGTAGATAACTTACAAGAGGATCGATTTTGACAGATTCCTATTCCTTGTTGCGACCACATCGTCTCCGAACTATTCCTAATATTTCACAAAAAAATATCTTTTTTTCGTAGAGCATGCATGTGGCATCCTTAACATATAAACACACATATAACCATACTAGCTCAACTCCAAATTCCTTGGCATCATAAACATAATAGAATAATTGACCCAGTTGGTGCACTTATGACCTCTAATTCTCAATGCTTACAAAGTATACTATGGTGCTACTAACAAGCAATTGGTTTTTAGATATCTTAGGAGTTTTTTATTCTTTTGGCTTATTTGGTAACCATCACATTTTGATATGATTCTATTCATTCACTTGTATAATTGTGTTAGCATGGACTATATGTAAATCACAAAGATAGAATGATGTAATGTATACATTGTATTACACGGTTTTGCAGTTTTCATCTTTGATTAAGGTTTAGCTTTGTCGTAACAATCTTCATAGTTAGTGCTACAATTTTCTATTACATTTATTAGATCCATGTTATTTGTTGTATAATTTTCATTATTTGTACTAAAAATAAATATACATTTGAGAAAATCTCTAGGTTGACCGATGTTATTTCTTTTGTCTTTGTTGCATTTCTATTTACTTACATGTTCGAGTTTCTATTATAAATTACACTTAACTCACTTACTGCAGCATAACTATGTAAAACCCATTAATACGCTTCTACAACACTAAGATGCTTATGTGGCTCTCATCACTTCCACTTGGTCGAGTTCCTACTAATAGAAGCTCACTTCCCATCACATATATTCACCATGATTAATTTGGCAATTATGCACAATGTGACATACGTCACAGATCTAGCTATTATTATCATAGTTTAAGGGATTGTGCATCTAGGGTGATCAATCCCATACTAAGTTTGATTCATTGTCAAAATCAAGAAGGGCTATGCAAAGATCAATATTTCAATTTGTGATGCCCACCCTGTCCTTTGTAGGAAGAAGAATGTGTAACCACGGGCTCTAATTTGGAGGGAAAATATGGAAAGATTAGATACCTACATCCATCCTCTATTCTACCTCTATCTAAGTTGGCAACCATCATGAGCTACAACTCCAAATATGATATATTTCACAATGATGCATGGCATTCTTGATCTCAAAGTCATCGACTCAAAAGTAGACTTTGAAACAATCCTCCTTAACTGGAAAGATGACCGCAATAAGAAGTATAAAACCAATGTATAGTATATCATATAGAAAAACTCTATGCATTTGTAGTATTAGATTGCATATTTTTGCCTAACTCATTTCAACAATTAGTTTTAACCATTTTATATTTATAAAATCACAATGATGAACATTATAATGGACACTATCTAGGCTTGAACCATTTACTTCACCTGAGTATACTCAAGAAATACATTTGGCATCTCTCACCTAAACTAGGTGAATATTACAAATGATAATATCGAGAGCTATAAAAGTACCTCAATCGAGGGTCTCCTCACACCATTTTGTCCCTCCTCTCTTTACAAAAAGTGTGACACACGTTCATGGATTCACCTTGATTAAACCATGGTTTCCACCCCATCATCCTTCTAGCTATTAGTGTATTTATATCGTTGTGCCAACAATCCAACTACCATTATGAATGATTATAGCCATACCAACCATTTTTCACTTAAGTGAAAATCTTACCACTCTACAATATGTAATTTTAACATTATTAATTTACCTTATCCTTACCGTAATTGGTAGTATATCTCCATGTCATTGCCTGGGAGTGTCCTTTTGTTCGTAGGTTATGCATTCCCCAAAACAAGTTGCTTATATACCCTCCCCACTTTTTGTTCATTATGGAATCCTTTTTCCACTTAACCAACTCATCACCTCCTGGTGGCCTCCATGAAGTCCCCTTCCAAC
>ML792343.1:7774-25456 GCA_009831015.1 Picea engelmannii
GACACCTGTCATTCCCTGGTTGTGCCACGTGTCCCTTTGCTGACGTGGTGTGCTTTCGTGGGTTGAATCAACGGTTCAGATGCAATCTTGGCTCAACGGCTGTGATTACATCGCGAAATCGCATATCGCGATTTCGGGGTTTTTGTTGTCGAGTGAACTGGACATTTCAAAGTCCCGATCCCCGATTCTCCGATGGGGCCTCCAGGCTGCCACGCGTCCACACGAATAGATGGTCCAGATCTCGTCGGGAATTCACCTTGGCTTTAACGGCTGCGATCAAATTGCGATTTCGGAGTTTTTTATGTCAAGTGAATTGGACATTATAAACTCTCGATCCCTGAATCTTCGATGACTCATCTCCTTCGCAACTTCTGCAGATCTGACGGTTGTCGGTCTTTCGGGAAATTTGAATGGAATCCAATGGTCACTGGATCTCTGTCTTCCTTCTTCTCTGTAATCTCTTGCTGCGCGCGTTTTCTTCAATGTTGTACCTCCTGAGCTCTTACATCTGAATCCCTCAAGGGGTTTTATCCTTCATATCCTTCCATCTCCGTTGTTGCCATCAATGACAACAACCATCATCGTTGCTTGTTCAATATTTGACAACACCTTAAATATGAACAAGTACACATGATTAAAGGTTCAAGTCATATTATTTAGATTGATGTTGAATATGACATGTGTTGTGATGATACCTCCAAAACATCTGCTCATTCTCCCATGAAGATGTATCAAATCAAAAGGGAAGACACAAAAGACATTCCTATCAAGGATGAAGAGGAAGACTGAGTCATCAATAAAGGTAAAGACTCTCTGCAATATTATGATTGGAATAATGTTGATATTAAAATCTCTCCTGCAAGTAAAGAAGAAGATTTAGATACAATAGGAGAATGTTATGTTACTATTTATCCCATGAAATAATTAGAAGAAGAACTATCTAAGGTCAAACAAAAAGTTGATTGGATTCTTTATGAATACCAATATGACCATGATTATTCATACTATAATTTTCTTCATGACTACACTAAAGAATTTCTTGAAAAGAGTCAAAAGCATTTCTTCGAAATAAAGGAAAATCTCAAAGACAATGAAAAAGTCATATCTGAGAAAAAAATTCAGCTAGAAGAAAAGGAAGAAGAGATTGAGAAATTAAATAATGAAATCCTTCAAGTAAAAGAATAAAAGAAGGAAGATGATGAAATCAGTAGAATCCTTGCAGATCTAAAAGAACTAAGAGAGAGCAATGCCAATCTAAAGACCCAACTTGAAGAAACCAAAAGAAGAGAGGAGGTAGTGAGGAACCAAATGAACAAAAGGGAAGAATCATGTCATAAGATGGAAGTAGAAGTTGTGAATATTAGAAAGAATGTTGAGAACTCACACGCCCAAGTCAAGTTCTTGAATAAATATATGATATTAGATGAGATATTGGATAGTCAGAGATCACCAAATGACAAATCTGGTCTTGGCTACAACAATGAAGAAATTAGTAATCCTATGAAACCTAATGAAAATCCTTCATTTGTAAAGGGTGAAGATAGGTCTGATGCAAGTATTTCATTTATAAAAATGAAAAGAAAGTATGACGCAATATCTTCATGTTCAAAAAATGAAAGAAACACTACAATATTTAAAATATCAGATCAAGGAAGACATCCTGAAGCTACGCATACACCTCAAAGTAAGTTTAGAAGAGAGACACCTTCATGGAAGAATCAAAGGAAGTATGAGAGTTTTTTTAATGGTTATTTTTTTTATTGTAATGAATATGGTCATAAAGCCATGGATTGTAGGCATCATGGAAAAAAAAGAAATTGTAGGCTCAACAACAATATAAGATGTTGGAACTGCAATCTTGTTGGACATATTGATACACATTGTTACACTATGACATGCTACAGTTGTGGTGGATATGGCCACAAAGCCCATAACTGTTGGAACTCAAAAAGACAGTCAATAACAAATGCTTCACACAATATGACAAGAAGAGTAAATAAGACATGGAAAATAAAATCTGAAGTACCAAACAAGAAAGATGATGAATATATTTCTCCTGAAAGTGATGAAGTTTATAATAGGAGTTTGGTGGGTGAAACTTCTAATAAGGATAAAGAATCTTTTGGTACACATAATAATGACGTTGATGATGAATCTCAAATAGTAGAATGACAAGAATAATTGAGTGTTGATTATCTCAAGAATCTCTCAATCCTATTTTAATGATACACTGAAACTTCTTCTCAAAAAAAATGAAAAAAAAAGAAAGGAGATCTTTGTCTAGAAAGATTTAAAGACTGTGCTCAATGAAGCAAAATTTTCTGATGGATATTACAAGGTAGTTGTAAGCACAATAGTATACATTTTGAATAGAGGTCACCTCAGGATTAATAATAATAAAACTCCTTATGAACCCTAGTCTGGAAGATATCCTTCAGTAAATTACTTCAAGGTATTTTGAAGTAAGTATTACATCAAAAGTCTTGATGAGAATCTTGGATAATTTGATGCTATATCTAATTAAGGTATCTTTCCTGGATATGCCTCTACCAAGAAAGCATGTAGATGATACAATCTTCGGTTACATTAGATTGTTGAGATCATAGATGTCAAGTTGGATGATATAAAAAAAAATAGTATCATGGCTAGAGATCAATAAGAATCAATGGTCAGATTCAAGGGTTGTTTGAAAATATGAGCTACAATTGTGCATTATTCCAGTAGGGAAGCAGTATCCAAAGCAACAGCTTTATGATGTACAAAATTATATATATGACATCCTGTAGAGATAACAAGTGGAGAGACCTTGTGAGGAAGAGCTACCCCTTTTAGAAACAAAGGGGGAGAAAAGTCAGAGGCGGAGAGAGTAGAATGACAAGAGGAGTTACTTAGTTAAAGAACCTAGAGCATGGTATGCAAGGCTAGATTCTTATTTACAAAAAAAGGTCCAGCAGAGGAGTCTTTATACATCAGTCTAAGTATGTTAAGGATATGCTTAAATATTTACAGTTAGAGGATTGCAAACCTATCAGTACACCTATGGAAATTGGATGCAAACTAAGAAAGGAAGATGAGTCCAATGTTGTATATCCAAAACACTACAGGCCAATTATTGGGAGTTTAATCTATGTAACAGCTTCTAGACCTAATGTCAAGCAAGCAGTTGGGATGGTGGATAGATTCCAAACAACACCAAAGGAGAGCCATGTTCAAGCTGTAAAAAGAATCTTTAGGTATTTGAAAGGAACCATAGATCTTGGTTTGTGGTACCCTAGCAAGGATTCATTCACTTTAAAAGCCTATTCAGATGCAGTTTGGGCAGGTAGTGTAGATGATAGAAAAAGTAAAAGTGGAGGAGAATTCTTTTTGGGAGAATCATTGGTAGCTTGGATAAGCAAGAACCAGTCTTCAATTTCATTGTTTACCACTGAAGCTAAGTATATTGCAGCAGCAGAATGTTGCACACAAGTGGTGTGGATGAAACAAACCTTACAAGACATCAAAATAGTATTTGAAGAACCTACTACTATCCACTTTGATAATACAATCACGATAAGTCTCTCCAAGAACCATGTTCAACACTCCAAATCAAAAAAAATTCCCATAAAATACCACTATCTAAGAGATCAGGCTGAAAATAAGAACATTAAATTGGAATATGTTCCAACACAACAACAGGTGGTAGATATTTTCACAAAATCCTTAAGAAAATATGTATTTGAATATCTCAGGAAAAAATTGGGAGTAATCCTTCTTGCAACCTAAATCTCTCAAAAAAAATAAAAAATAAAAATAAAAAAATTATATATATAAAGAAAAATGAATCAACTGGCACCAAATCAGGAGGACACAACAATCAAATTCAGAAGGAGTCATTTAGCATGACAAGAAAATTATGATTGTAGGACCAATTATCCATTTCAAATTATGGTAAGAAGTATATAGACAAATAGAGCTTTACCATAAGGGAAGAAACCATTTTTCATTGATGTCAAAGGGGGAGAATAACTTCAGCGGAGAGATGAAACATCTCAGGGGGAGATTCAGTATGAAATTTGAATGTTTCCATCAATGAAAATGGGGGATATTGTTGGATATAGTGTCATTAATATATTGTCATTGATGTCAACGGTAGATATCATTGATGTGATGATACGTTGGTATGATGAATTGTCATTGATATCGACAGTATTGTGTCAACATATAATGGTTAATGTCAAACAGTTGGATGATATGCAGAGATTGAATCTCATGAGAGTTAGCGAATGAAGATCAAATCTCAGAAGAGATGGCGAAGTTACAATATGACGATATGTAGAGATAAAATCTCAGGAGGGTGAGAGAATGATGATCAAAGATCTGAAGAGATGACGTGACCAGATCAAATCAATGATCATTGGAGGAATAGTCAAATATCAAATTAGATCAAGACCATTGATACACACACAGAGACTAGATCAGCAAGGAATATCACAAATCCACATTGACCGTCGATGGTCACTTGCCAAACAGATCTATGGTTGGTGACAAAATGAAGAAAGGGTAAAGGTTGTTCACACGACAGTTTGGAAATTTATGTTAAAGGGTGTGTTAATCTCAGTGGTCAATAATCAGGCACTCAAATCTATGGTCGACAGGGCATATCAGACCCCCCAAAATTTCTTCCTTTAACGGTGGGGGGGGGGGGTTCGAGTTGGTGGTATTTCTCATGCAGGGCCCTCATAACGTGTCACATTCTTGTTAACTCGGACCCCCCTTTCTCATTACCACTTATAGCCTACTCCCCCTCGGATTAAACCGCCAAACCACTTTTCCATACCACCTCCATTCTCCGACATCACACTCCACTACCCTGCCTACACATCACACTCCACTATTCGGGCCTACATGTCACAATCACACGAAGCACAAGGTCGCTAAAAAATGGTGGCGATCCATCTCAATGATTGATTAAGTCCTAGCCGTCAGATTAAGCAGTGAAAGGTTAAATGTAAGGATCAAAACTGACCATTGATCTTGTTCCATGAAATAGAAGTGAATCATTTGATCCGATGTCCAGATTGTCCTCTATCCCATCAAGAGATAAAATCATGACCATTGAATTGATAAGTTCTCAAGCACTCGTTTGGCCTAGCGTTTGGTCGCTACTGGTTGTCATATGGTATAAGACATATATAAAGGCAAAAGATAAAGCATCATTATAGATTATAAGCTCGTGGTTTTGTGTTATCGGTCACATGTAAAGGTTTAAAGAAAGCCCCTCTGTATAACTTGGTTTCTGTAAATAAATTGCAGAGATTGGGGATCAAGTTAAAAAGGATGAAATTGATCCATAACTATGATCAATTTATGAAAATACATCACGGTAAATATCATAAAACAATTATTATGGTTTAGTTAAACGAAGAGGTGCAATGGTTCCAATAAAAGGGACATAGTGTATCACTCTCACACCATTTTGAATATTATATAAATGAGGAAGAGTGTTGAGAAGAGTGTGTCTATATTTTAGATAAGAAGATCTAAACAAAAGAAGAGATCAAGAAGAAGAACTATTTGTTCTAATGGACATGTTGATGTCTTATTGAAGATCAAGAACAAAAGAAGACAGAGCAATAGTTATGCAATCCATTATTTGACATAGAAGACCTTTATTGGACTGTACAAGATTAATTGAAGACTAAATGATAGAATCCAAAGAGAAAGAGATAAAGTCTTAATGCAGATAACCAGAATTCCATACAAGCAGAGGTTACAACAGACAAGTAGAAAGCACAAAAGTTAGTGATTCTAATAAGACTTGAAGAATTGATAGTATCTCTGGTTGTTTGAATAGAGTACAGTAAAATTTTTATAAATGTTATAACCTGCATCAAGAGTGGAAGGGTGGAGCAAGTGAAAACAAGTCAAAGTCAATAGTTAAATCTGATAGAACTTGTGCTAATGGTTACATGAGTCAAATTCAATGAAGAGCAGAAGACCCTGAATTACATTTTGAAAATAAGGGTGGTTGGGTGGTGCAAGGGAAGGTTCGTTCTTGCAGAGGGAGTTGGTGCTTCCTTGTCAGTTGTAGCTGACTAAATTGGGGGTTGTAGCCTCCTACCAGTTGGTGTTGGTGAATAGAGGGAATTGGTGATTCCTTGTTAGTTGAAGATGACTAAACAGGGGGTCGAAGCCTCCTTCCAGTTGTAGATGGTAAATGGGGTGTGGTAGCATCCCTTCAGTCGTACCTGAAGAAACTTGGGGAAATTCTTTCCATCAAGTTGTATCTTGAAAACAATTTTGTAAAAGAACAGATTATTAATGATAAAAGAGTTGGTGGTTTTCCATGTTGGGTTCCACGATAAAATCTTGTGTTCATTAGGGTGGTTGTTCATCATATATTTCTTAATTGAGTAATAAATGTGTGTTCTTAAATATTGGTGAAAATAATAAGAAAAAGTAGGCAATATTGATTCATGCCCCCCCTCTCAGTATTGTTGGATATTCCATCACAGGTTTAATTCAAAAGAATATTCAATGACAAGACCACTATAAATTGTGCATACTGATCTAGTTGGACCAACTACAACAAAGGGTTTAAAAGGTGAGAAATAATTTATGTTATTAGTTGATGATTATACAAGAATGATTGCAGTTTTCTTTCTCATGAATAAGTCAGAAGCTTTTGAAAACTTCAAGGTCTACAAGGAAATGGTTGAAAATGAAATGGATTGAAAAATCAAATGCTTGAGATATAATAATGGAGGAGAGTTCACTTCAAAGGAATTTATGGACTACTATAGTAGGCATGGAATAAAAAGGAAATTATTCGTTTCTAGGACACCTCAACAGGATGGAGTTGTTGAAAGAAAGAATAGGACAGTACAAGAAATGACTAGAACATTTCTAATGGATTCCAAATTGACAAATATATTTTGGACACAGGAAGTGCATACAAAATTTCACATTCAAAACAGAGTAATGCTCAGAAACAACACTGGCAAAAATCCCTATGAGCTATGGAAAGGAAGACTAGCAAATGTGAAACACTTCAGATTTTTTGGAAGAAAATGCTACATCAAAAGAGAAAATTGCAGAATGGGAAACTTTGACTCTCATGTGGAAAAAGGATTACTTGTTGGTTACTCAAGTACCGGGAAAGAATAAAAGTGTTACAACCTAAGATTGAACAAAGTTGTGGAAAGCATCAATGTAACAATTGATGAAACATGTAGACAAGAATTAAAGGAAGAAGAAAATGAATCAATGGAACAACTTTACGAAGAAGAAGCAGAAGATGAAAAAAAAGTAGAAGGGGAAGATGAAGAGGATCCAACAGAAGCAGAAGAGAAAGTTCAACAAGTGCCTCTAGAGACAGCTAGTAGACAATTACAGAAGAATCGTCCTTCAGATCGAATTATCGGAAACAAAGATGCAGGAGTTGAGACTAGAAGAATAATCTGCTCACCAAAACAAACACACCTAGCACTCTCATCTACATTTGAACTAATATGTTTTGAAGAGGCCATCAAGGATGAATTTTGGAATAATGCCATGGATGAAGAATTGGATCAAAAAGAGAAAAATAACACTTGGGAATTGGTTCCAAGACCAAAGGATAAGAATGTGATCGACACAAAGTGGGTATATAGGAATATATTGAAAGAATATGGACAGGTTACAAAGAACAAAGCTAGATTGGTATGTAAAGGATATGCATAGGTTGAAGGAATCGACTTTGAAGAGACATTTGCCCCAGTTTCCAGAATGGAAGCAATCCAATTGCTTTTAGCTTATGCATGCACAAAAAATATTAAAGTGTATCAGATGGATGTTAAATCCACTTTTCTGAATGGGGAACTTGAAGAAGTCTACATTGAACGACCAAAAGGATTTCAGTTGTCATAGAACATAGATTATGTGTGTAAATTAAAGAAGGCCTTGTATGGTCTAAAACAGGATCCTAGAGCATGGTACTCTAGACTGGATAAATATCTACAGAAGGCAGGGTTTAGAAAAGTAAGTGAAGACAACAACCTCTACATCAATGTAACTCAAGATAGTATTTTATTAATTAAAGTTTATGTTGATGATATTATTTTTGGAAGTACTGATTAGAGGTTAAGATAGAAACTTTCAAAGGACATACATAATGAATTTGAAATGTCATTACTTGGAGAACTGTCCTTCTTTTTCGGTCTTCAGATACGTCAAAGCAACCAAGGAAATTTTATTTCTCAAACCAAGTGTATTAGAGAAATGCTAAATAGGATTGGAATGGAAGATTGCAAACCATTTATCAATCCCATGCAAACCGGTTGCAAGTTGAGAAAATATGATGTTTCAAAGTATACAGATAAAAGGAAATACAGGTCAATGATTGGTAGCCTACTATATGTGACAACATCCAAACCAAATGTAATGCAGGTGGTTGGACATGTGGCACGATTTCAAGAAACACCAAAGGAATCACATGTATTCGAAGTGAAGAGGATTTTCAGATATCCCAAAGGAACAAAATAGTTTGGATTATGATATCCAAAAGGAAATGATCTATCACGTATTGCCTACATAGATGCAGATTGGGCAGGTTGCATTGATGACCAACGAAGCACCAATGGAGCAACGTTCTACTTGGGTGAGTATTTAGTATCATGGATAAGAAAGAAACAATCATCAATATCTTTATCTACAACTGAGGTAGAGTATATTGCAGCAACAACATGTTGTACACAGTTTCTATGGATGAAACAAACTATGACAGATATACAACTTGAGTATGATGAGCCCATTCCAATATATTGTGATAATACAAGTGGCATCGGTATCTCAAAGAACCCAGTGATGCACTCCAAGACGAAGCACATTCCAATCAAGTATCACTTTCTATAGGAAAAGGTTTCATAAAACAATATCAGAGTTGAATATGTGGGCACAAAAGAAAAAATGGAAGGCATATTTACAAAACACCGCTTCCATGGGAATCCTTTGAGTATCTTCGCCAGAGACTTAGAGTTATTTCTACTCCCAAATGAATTATTTTGAATGCATATATTATATGTCTTAGATGTACACAAGGAAGCACCATAAAAAGGACAGTTCAGGTTGGGAGATCAGATGAGTTAGTTAGGGGGAGCATCCCCAATGGAAATATAACTTTTCCATTGATGAAAAAGGGGGAGATATTTATCAGATGCAAAGGACAGAGGCATGGTTCTAGGGGGAACACTTGTCACAGAGATGCAAGCATGGTTCTAGGGGGAGCATGAGTGATATAAATTCAATATTGCATCATAGTGTTGTCATCAATGTCAAAGGGGGAGATTGTTGATTATTTGGGTTGGTTGTCATTAATGTCAACCCTTGAAGAAAGTCTTGTAGCGAATTCTGGTAGCACAAAGGTTTGGGTAATGGAACCAAGTTTGTCTGATGTATAATGGTATGAGTTTTGATATATTTTCATGTAAGACTATTCTAGATGGATATTACATGTCATACTATTTATGGTGGTATGTGGAACATCACATAACTCCTCATGCTTTGAGAGTTATGGCCTGACGAAGTTGAAGGACCCTCATATGATTGGCTTAAAACCCCAAAAGGTCAAAGAAGTCAAAGTTCTTGCAAAGAAGAAATTATTTAAATAATAAAGCGAAGTGACAAAGTCAAAGAGGATTATTTAAATAATAAAGTGAAGTGACAAAGTCAAAGATGATTATTTAAAGAATAAAGTGAAGTGACAAAGTCAAATAATATTATTTAAATAATAAAGTGAAGTGAAAAAATAAAAGAGGGTTATTTAAATAATAAAGTGAAGTGACAAAGTCAAGAAGGGAACTTTCTAATTATGGAAAGTGGTTATAAGAAGGTTAACCCTAAAATGAGGAAAATGGGTTAAGTGGTCAATTGGCTATTGGATACATGGACAAGTGAAAATTTGGGCAAAGTTGGACATAGGTGACTATGTGGACAAAGTGGTCATGTGGACAAAGTGGCCTAGAATATGTTTCTAAGGAAGCTACTTGGAGAGTATAAATAAGAGGCAAGGCTCTCTCATTTTTATCACACTTGAGCATATTGAATAACTACAAGTGACTGAGGTAACCAAAGGACATCTAAGCCGAATTTCAGAGGGAAGGTGAAGTAAATATGTTCGAAATTCAAGGGGGGATAAATTATTTTGATAATGCTTTCTAAGGTATGTTATTTACAGGTCATCTCACCATTTTTGCAATAACGTTTTTTCTAGAATGATTCAAACTATGAAATTGGGAGGCCATTGAGAAAACATATCCAAGTAGATGTGGTACGAATTTCAACTTGTGGTTGGTTGTATTTTTGGAGTCACACTCCGTGGAAAATAGGGTTTGTGGCCAGTCCTGAAACTAGTCTAAAACATGTGTTTCGGGTAAAAACGTCATAACTTCTTTATAACAGGTCCAAATTTAGTAAGACAAATTTTTTTGGTTAGAGTACATTATTTAGTACTATGTGTAAAATTTTCATATCCATACAAAAAATATTCCGTGTGGGGCATGCTTTACAAGTTCGCTCTCTAGAATAAGACAAAATTCAACAAGGTATGCCATTTTTTTTATAACTCATTTTCTGAGAGGTTACAAGTAGTGAAACTTGGAGGAATTGCATAAAACACACTGAAGAACATTCTGTACTATTTTCAAATCTTTATTCATTACAGATACATAGTTATGATTATTTCAAATTAAGGTTGTTGACTAATCCAAAACTAGTCATGTGAGACTAAAGTAAATTTTGATGAAAATGCTAGTCTCTTGTTGTTAAAGTTAAGGAAGGTTTGCAATTCTAGGTACAAGTTGGTGCATGGTTGATGCACTTATTTATGGTACAATTTTATTACAGGTTGTTTGGTACAAGTTGATGCACTTGTTTATGGTACATGTTGATTACAGGTTGAGATACGAGTTGATGCATGGTTGATAGATGGTTCAGGTTATTGGTACAAGTTATTTGGTACAGGTTTATTGGTACATGTTTACAACAGTATATCTCATAGTGATAGTATGATAGTGGTTCCATAATTCTACTTATACGTTAGGGTGATTGTGCGGGGAAAGGATGGGTGGTTGTAGCCACCTTCCAGTTGTACCTAGAGAACACAAGGGGTTGTAGCCTCCTTCTGGTTGTAGCCAAATAATTGGAGATTTGGAGCTTCTTTCGGATTGTAGCCTGAGAAACTAGGGGGTTGGAGCCTCCTTCCAGTTGCAGCTGAATAAAAAATTAAGTCGGTGCTTCCAATGAATGTAATTATTCAAGACATATAAGAAAAATAATTTTGTGGATTTCTCTTGCTTTAGGTTTCCACATAAAAACACTGGTGTGCTTTGTATGTGTATGATTGTTCATTTGTTCATTTTTTATTTACTCTGAAAATACTGGATGATAATGCTACATTGATATAACACTTGCATTATATGGTTAAAAAGGATTAAATTTCTCTATTATTGATTTATACCCCCTCTCAATAATCCAACAATGATGAGGCTTTTGACTGTTAATAATGTTATCCAAAAATTTTGAGATGTTCTTCATATTTTTCTCTTGAAGATCCTTTCTTAATGTGACAATGTTTGCTTGCAAATTTCCAATGATCATGTCTCTTTCTTCTAGCTATTCTTTGAGTGCTTCTTCAATTCTTTTATCTTCTTCTATTTGAACCTTCAAATTTGTGATCATTTGTTCTAGTTCCTGAGTGTCTTCTTTCTTGGCTAGCTCTTCTTGTAACTTCTTGTTTTTCTTCTTTTATCTTCATATAACTTCTATGGCACACAAAAATTCTTCTTGGTAGTCAACTTCTTCCTCTTCATATTTTTCTTCGGTGTCTTCTTTATCAGAGTCTTCTACTGCCATGAATATAACTCTTTCTGTCTCACTATCACTGACTTCATCTTCGTCTTATGAGGAGATTTCTTCTTTGGTGCATAAGCTTTTCTTAAAATCTTTCTTTGTGGTTCTTTTGCATTTATATGTTTGTTTTCTATTTGAGTAATCTTCATCATTCATATTATTTTTCTTATGAGGATATTTGTTAGAAAAATGACCAATACCATCATAATTAAAACAAATCAATGGAAAATTACCTTTATATCTGTCGTTGGTTCCCTTGTTCAATATTTTGACAAAGTTGGCCATTTCATCATCATCTTCTGAAATGTCACTGTTGTTGCTATGTTCTTTTTCCTTTTTCTTTGAACTTTTGGATGCTTTGAAAGATGATTCTTTTATATCTGGATTTTCCTGTTCAGATCGCGTTTCATATGCTATGAATATTCCATGTAGTTCATCCATTCTTATTGAGTCTAGATCTGATCTTTCTTCTAATGTTGATATCTTAGGATCAAATCTCATAGGAAGAGATCTTAGTACCTTTTGAATAATTACAAATTCTTTAATTTCTTCTCCCAATCCTATGATTGCATTTACTGTTTCATCAACTCATAAGAAGTAAGATGCAATATTTTCATCTTCCTTCATCTTTAGTTGTTCAAACTAACCTCTGTAAGTTTGAAGATTTTCTTCTTTGACTTTTTAATCTCCTTCATAAATATTTTGAAGCTTGTCACAAATCTCTTTAGCGGATTTGAAATGTATAACTTTGGCGTATATCGATTCACAGAGACCATTCAGAAGTGCATTTGTGGCTTTGAAATTATTCTGACCGATTTTTATTGCTCTTTCATTTGTCGGCGGCACTACCGGTTCTTTGTATCCATCTACAACCGATTGCAAAATTTCAAATCCCTGTGCCTGTATATATTTTTTCACCCTTCTGCTCCAAAATGCATACTTATGTCCATCAAACTGTGGTATTCCATTTTTATATATGTTTTTTCTCTCCATGATCTACCTTTCAGTGGTTAAACTGATTTCTGAAGGAATTCTCTCTGATACCAATTCTTGGATTACTGAGAAGGGGGTTGAATCAGTAATAGAGAAATTTAATCCTTTTCTAACCAAAAAATTCAAGTGTTATATCAATGTATCATTATCATCCAATAGTTGCAGAATAAATAAGAAATGAACAAATGATGAATCATACACATACACAGTACACCAATGTTTTTACGTGGAAACCCAAAGCAGGAGAAAACCACACAAATCTTTTTCTTATATGTCTTTAAGAATTATGTTCATTGGAAGCACCAACTTCCTTTGTTTTCCAATTGCAACTGGAAGGAGGCTCCAACCCCCTATTTTTTCAGGCTACAACATGAAGGAATCTCCAACTCCCCAATTCTTTGGCTACAACCAGAAGGAGGCTACAACCCCATATGTTCTCCGGCTACAATGAGAAGGTAAATACAACCACCTGTCCTTTCCCCATCCAACCGCCCTGAAATACAAGTAGACTGATGGAACCACTGTCACACTATCACTATGAGATATACTGCTATAAACCTATACCAATCAACCTGTAATCAACCTGTACCGTAAACAAGTGCATCAACCATGCACCAACCTGTACCAAACAACCTATAATAAGTATGTACCATAAACAAGTGTATCAACCATGCACCAACGTGTACCTGAACTTGTACCATCAACGAGTGCATCAACCATGCACCAAATATGTACCAATATTGCATCAAATACACATAAAATATGACTCATCAAGATGTACCAACATCATCAACTATTAACCTCATGTATGTGCCAACTCGTCAACTACTTGTCTCAACCATGTGCCTCAACCATACACCAAGTACATATATCAATATAATCATCAAAATTTCTCTAGAAATACATCACACTATCCATAACCAAATACCATAAACCCTTACATCAAACCATGTGCCATAACCTCACTTTTATGTAGCCTCAAGTTAAACCAACAACTTCAGCAACACATCACAACCAAAAGACCAATATCCATATGCCAAATACCAACACCAAAATATCAATTGTATCCTTCAACAAATATGATATATGCAACAATATTAAATATCAAATACTATCTCAAGAGCTAAACCCTAGGTCAAAAAACATACCTCAAACAAGATGTGCCATATCTCTCATAAATAGACCCCAACCATGTTTTTTCCGTGATTCTACTGCCACAATTTTTCTGCCACACTTTTTCTACCACACTTTCTTTGCCGCAATTTTCCTGTCGTGAATTTTCTGTCACAGTTTTTCTGCCGCAGTTTTTCTGCAGTGATTTTCCTACTACATTTTTTCTGCTGCACTTTTCCTGCCACACTTTTTTTTCCGCACTATTCTTTCCGCAATTTTCCCTCCGATTGTTTTCTTAACATAAAGGTTGTCATGGTTTCCTGGTGCAATAGGAAATAAAATATTTGTAGCCTTGAATACCACAAAATCAGAGTCTCTATCATTGAGTGTGCGAAGAAGTATGGATTCACAAGCTTATGACGGATTTACTTGATCATGAGATGGATCCTAGGATGATAACTAGAGTTGTGTGTAAATCTCTTTGAGAACCCAATGTTTCATGATAGATTGAAACATGTTGAGATAAAATATCATTATATCAGAGACATGATGGAGAGGAAAATAGTATACATGAATTACCTTCCTACACATGAGAAGATTGCAGACATATTCACCAATTTATCTCGATGAAGGATACCTCCCTAGTTGAGAGGGAGTGTTGATAACTATAGCCAAGAAAAAGTACAAAATAAATCTGTGTGAGACTTGGCATCATGAATAATGTCTCCCTAGTTGTTAGGGAGTGTTGATGATTGCAACTAAGTGAGACATTCTCCAGGACACAAACCTGAGAGAGAGACCCTGAGAGGGGTATGCGGTTCCTATCTGAGACAGATTTGGAATGTAGAAATCACCTCCTCCTTACATATATTTGAGAAGAAATCTAGATGATTCTCTTGTGTAACGCAGTGATAAAGGGGATCTGTAGAGCTGGATGTGCTTCTAATTGAGCACAAGGTGAGAGTGTAAAATACAAAAGTGTTGGGTGCATCATCACGAGACAAAGATGTAGATGATGTATTAGCCTCCTCTGAGGAGAGAGTAGAATATGAAACTCCATATGACTCGCCTATGTAATGTAGTGGGAAATAATATATGTTGAGTGGACGTGTCTGTGATGAGCATAGGTGAACGTGATCGTAGTGGTTGAGCACTAGTGAGAAGTGGTTCTTCTATGTAATGCAGTGAGCCAAAGATATAGACATCCTTATGGTTGTGCCCCTAGTGGCTGAGCAATAGTGGGTGTATGAGATCCATTTCTATATTGTTCAAGAGTAGGACGTGCCTGTAACCCTAATTGTAATGTAAAGGGTATAAGTCAGCCCGACCTTAATGTAATTGATAATTAATGTAAACGATAATTAATATTGTTAATATTAATTATATTATGAGATAGAGAGCTCGGCCCTATTTTTCCAATAGACACTTTTGTTGACAGGTCAAGTCTAATATAAGTAAATGTAAATTCCCCATTGAGGAATCATATATTTTGTGTGAGTTTGGAAATTTCAGCAAGTACATCTACTTGGGAAAAGTACACACCTCTCTTGGGTGCTAGTCTTCTAGGGTTTGCAAGCACCCTCTTGTCTGCTAGGTTTTCTTGGTGGTGAAGGTCTTTATTTTGAATAATATAGAAAAGGATTTGGTTGGGTTTTCTTCCCTTGTTGAGAAGGGTTTCCCATGATACTTCTTGTGTTCTTGTGCATCATGTTTCTTTTTGTGATCTTGGTTGCCGCAACTTTATTGGTTATGGTTAAGTTAAATGATAAAATGGAATGAACTTCATGCTTAACCTTGCCTATTGAAAAATCAACACCATCGACCTCCTTTATCCAACCTTAAATAACATCGTTAGCTCGAGGATGAGACAACTAATAGTGATGGGGACCTGTTGGCACCTAAGGATTTGCAGAAGTTGCATGCACACCACAAGTCAACACTATAGGCACGTCCAAGAAGATACATCATGTGGTGTTGAGTTTATAATCTATGCTAGCTAAGGATATACTATGCATGCCAACCCATTTTGAACAGTGCGAAGGGACTTAAAGAGATCTCATACAGGTCGAATCCAGAAATATCTTCTATAATATTTATAACTATTTTTGTAACAACCTGACTGATCATGGTCAAGGTTGTGGATGAGATAGCAATTTCGTTATGATTTTCATACTTCATGAAGTATATAGGGTGATGCATCCGAATATGTCATGGGATTGGTTTTTGGTCAGTTGGAGGAGAATAATGTGGAGAGAGAGTTTAGAAGAGAGAGCTAAGCTAGAACTCGAAGTCCAATCTTGTATTAGTTTTTGAAGTTCAAGGATAATGTCTGTTAACTAGAGAGATGTTAGTGCATGGTGCATCTTTGTTTTGGTTACCATTGTTGTTTCTTAAGTAGGCTTTGACCTCTATTGTATGAGAATGTATTTACATGCCTTTGAGTTTAATGAATGAAAGCTTAAGTCAATTGATATATGTATGCTAATGAGTTATAGCTTGAAAGTATGGTTGTTTATATTACGATGCACAACAATATTATGGTATTTCTGAATGAAAGAATGGTTAGTTAATGGAGAGTTATTGTTTTTGTTATTCCTTCACATCCTAACAAGACTTATGGTATTTGTGATTCTCATGGCATCTTACATGAGGCATTCTTTAGTTCTTGAATATTGAATATGTTGGTGCCTATGGGTTTTTTTTTGGTAAAAAATATCATACTCTCAGTCTGATACCCCCCTAAGAGTCAACAATTATTCGACCAAATTATATAAGACAAAATTGTTTTACCTTAAAAATAGTCAAACGTTTATGGAAACTACATAAAATCCTTAGAAATTTGAATATTTTTCAAAAATATCACCAAACATTGTAAAGTTTGTATAAGGACTAGTAAGATTTGCCAAGGTTTCTACACTTTAAGATAAATTTCCATTCTTAAAATTTTCCATAATGTAATATACTAATAATAGTGATTTTAGAAAAGATACATAAAAAAAAAAATTATATTTTAGTATATCATTATTATTTTTTCTAAATGAAAAATATTATTCCTTACATGATTCATTTTTGATAGAAAAATATTATTCCTTACATGATTAATTTTTGATAATTTTATATGTGGGACAAAGGGTTATTATGCATGCCCAAGTTATGGTGACTAATTAGAGGTAGTGCATTCAAAATATTTGACCAACGTTTTTTTTTTCCTTTGATCTTCCTTTTCTCCAATTGAAAAAAAAAAGGAGTTTATAAATGCCAAGGGGGTGAAAGAATGAAAATGGGTAACAATTTTTCTTGTCTTTTATAAAAAAAAAAAAATTATATTGTTTTTTATGTTTTTCAATTTTAACTTTTCTAAACTCAAATTTTCTTTGAAATTTTTACTTTGAAGTAAAAACAAGATTTGTAGAGATTTGTTTTTCTTCTATACTAATATTTTTTCAAAAATATTTATGGATATTTAGTGAGATAAATTTGATGTTTATTCACTGTATATATTTTCAAATTTTGAGTAAAGATAATGAGTAACCTACATGAGAATCTTATTTTTTCAAAAATATTTATGGACATTTAATAGATTAAATCTGATGTTTATTACCTGCATATACTTTCAAATTTTGGATAAGGATAATAAGTAACCTACATGGGAATCTTCTTTTATATATATATATATATATATATATATATATATATATATATATATAT
>ML792343.1:32181-53357 GCA_009831015.1 Picea engelmannii
GGGGGGATGTTAGGATATTTAGACACTTAGGAGTTAGTTAAGATCTACTTGGTCTAATATGTCGTTAGGTAAAAGTGTGTTTCTTTAGTATGAATTAGTATGCATTTGTAGTTAGGCAATCCGACGGTCATGATATGTTCCCGGCATAGAGTGATCCGACGGTTCATACTCTCCTCGATCTTAACGGCCATTGATCCGTGGCTTAACACCCGATTGGTCCATGATCTCTATTTAAAGAGCCTGGAGGGTCATTTGCCGATGATCGATTGTGAGAAAATCTCTTGTAAAATCTCTCTGTAATCTTTTCTTTGCATTAATAAACTGCTCCAAGCGGCCGCGTTGGCTAGGGTCGTGGATGTTTCCCCGTAGGGGTTTTACCACGTGAAAACATAGGTATGTTGATCTTTGATCTGGTTATGTGAGTGGTTACTGAAGGTGTTCGTCCTCTGTTGGAATACCTGTGTTGTCGAACACAAACAGATATCGACCAGATATAGAAACAGGAGTAGCCGTGATGAAACCTGACTGATATGATGACACACAATTGAAACTCCATCAACTGGTCGATGAACCAGAAAGTCTGGACTACAAAGAATCTGGACCATATTTATGTACGTCTCCCACACTAGAAACCAGTCCAAGAATAAGAGAATTTCTCCAACAAAGTCTAAAGATCAATGACCAATCAACAAGACTATGGTATAGCACAGATGACCTGGGAAACCTACGAGACACATTGATTTTCGAACCTAAACGAAATGAAGTCAATAATATGATTATTCAAGTCAAATACCTCATCGAATCAACCCCCCTACCACATCTAATCTTGATAGAGTAAATTAACTATAATATGGAAACGAGATAACCTTTGGAATGATAGTTGGTTGAATACAAATATCAAATTTCCCAAACCGAGGACACATATTCCGTACTCAATAAGAAACAACTATTCCTTGAGTATGATCCTTTATCGAACATGGACAAAAATCGACCAGAAGGTTCAATGAATCAGCCGAAATAAATACTAACTCAAGCACCAAGAAAACCAAGTTTCCCAACAAAGAAATTCAAAATGGGACTCAATCATATCCCTATCTACGAAGGCGAAGAAGACCCAAAATGACATTGGTTAGTATGTGAAAATTTTTGGGAGGAAACTGATACTACAGAAAAATATAAGAAGATGGTGCAATTCATAGTTGCATTGCACCATCACTCCTTAACCTGGTTCATGAAATACACTAAAAAGAAAAATCGTTCAAAGGAAGAAATAAAGAATAGTTTT
The DNA here is from genome assembly GCA_009831015.1 of Picea engelmannii. Lineage (NCBI taxonomy): Eukaryota > Viridiplantae > Streptophyta > Pinopsida > Pinales > Pinaceae > Picea > Picea engelmannii. The sequence continues at coordinate 33,467 of ML792343.1, forward strand.
CTAACATTCCTTAAAATCCAGGACATCATGCATATAGCAGCACAAAAGTTAAAATAAATCAAGCAAAGACCAGGTGAATCAGTAAGAGAATATGATGAAATAATTAAAGATATATGAAGTCAAATCCTGTCATCGATCGACCAAAACCTGCTAGACCAGTGGTATGTATTTGGGCTACTACCAAGAATTATATCTCCATTACACCTATACGAGATAACCAACTTTGAAGATGCATTACAAAAGGAAAAACAAGTCGAGTCAGATGGAGAGATCTTGTCGACTTCCTCAACGATGGAAAGAATTGAGGAAAAGATAGAACATCTTCAACAAACTATCTGTTGGCCCTTAACCAAGTTTCGAAGAATACTTGGTAATATTTGACCATTTTTGGTACTCCGACATCCAATCGAAGAAGGAGCGCATGGCGAAGAGGAGATCACGAGATTTCCGCCCATTTTTAGGGCTTTTTAGGGATTTTTGGGCTTTTTGGGAAAATTGTAATGGGAAAGGGATATCGACCCTTCTTTAGGCCTTTTGTATGTATAAATAGAAGGGTAGCCAATGTAAGAAAAGAGATGCATGTGTCATCTGTGTGATGTAAGGTGAATGTCTTAGTGAAAATAGTAGATCTATGTGATCAGACGTCTGTGTGACTGTAAGATCTCTATGCCTACTATTGTAAGTGTTGAGTGCATGGATCAGGGAAGGACTTAGTTCTTAGGTCTATCCAGGGAAAGAAGATCTAGCGAGCTGCGAAAATCTCTTGTCCTAGGCAGGGTAGGATCTTGAAGGCTTTGTTTTGTAACTTGGTTGATAGAAGATAATAACAGAAGAAGACTTTGTGGACGTAGCCCTGGGGTGGGGGTGAACGACAGTAACTCTGTGTATTGTGATGATGTGTTTGTCTCTCTCTTGCTAAGTTGTCTGATATGTTTAGATAGATCTACTAATTCTTTGTGCTTATGAGATATGAATGCATGCTAGATATGATACATAAAATGCTAAGTGCTTAATCTAGTAAGTATAACCTGTTTATCATTGCTAAGTGTTAGATCTGAGTAACTATTGTGGTGCTCTATGATTTCTGCGAAGTGGATTAATGAATGTATGTTAAGGAATAACTAATGCTAGGTGTTTTGTAAGAAGTATAATCATAGATCTGTGTCCCAGCTAAGGTTGCAGACATCTGAGTCTTGCAACCACCCCTACTTCTACCTCGAGTGAGACTTCATCTTCTTTGTAGGTGTTTCTAAAAGGGCTGGTAGTTAGGGATTTGTTGGTGTGCTCTTGAGCGTTGAAACCTGGGCCTTCCCCTGTGCCAACAAATGGTTCTGTTGCCGGGACCTGGAACTATAATTGCTGGGAACTGAAGAAGAAGAAGCTTTGTGTGAAATAAGCTATGTGCGTAGATCTATTTCCTTAGTGCGCAGTGTTCTATTTGACCTGTGAAGCTTTGTGCCAAGAAAAGAGGTAAGATCTCAGGAAAGAGAGGTCAAATCTAAAAAAAAGAAGTCAGATCTATGCAAAAAAAGGTAATATCTGTAAGCTCTGTGCTTTGATAAAGGTAAGAATAGTTAAAATTTTTAGATCTGGAAGCTTTGTTCTCTGCAGAAGTAAGATAAGTGAATTTTTTTTGTTTCTAAAGAATGGATCTAGGTATGTTTGATAGATTATGTCCTAGCTTCAAAACTAGGTCATTAATAGATGAAAGAAAGTTTCATATGAATAGATCTTATAAGTATAGTGATAGATATATTATACCTATGCATCGAAAGAATGTATGGATTAATAAGTGGATGCAGGATCCTAGAATTTTTTTTTTGCAAGCTAGCTACCATGATCCTAGTGTGAAGTACAAAAGAAGTTGGGGATCATTTAAGAGAAAGAGAGGATTAACCCTCTGTCACAATTGCAGAAGACCAGGACATCTTGCTAAGAAATGCCCTGGTAGAAAACCTAGTTGCTTATGTTGCAAGGCTATGGACCATGAAGTATTGGATTGCCCTAGAATGATTGCTAGGATTGAGAAGCTGAATATGGAACAAGCAAACCCTGAGGGAGATCAAGAGACCAAGTGTATAGAAGAAACCCAGTAAGAATTAGAAAATATATTGCTACAGATGCAAGATACCTTGTGTTAACTCCCCAAATAAATCATTAGTTTTATTTGATTAGTAGATGATAGGTTGGTCCCTAAATTTGATTTTCAAATTTCTAGCAATAAGATTAGAGACTCTGTTTTTTCAAAATAATCCCAAAAGACATGTTGGTTTTGGTTCGGTCAAGAAATTGGCAAAAAAACGGGATTCGGTGGTTTAGGCGAGCCACCACTGTGCTCATTAACCACCGAAAGTTTTCATTTTCGGCAGGTGAAAGGTCAAAGCAGGAGGCAGGCAACCACCGAAAGTCTGTGAACGGGAAAAACAAAAGCTCATGCTTTCGCACGAGCCAGATGTCAAAATCCGCGCAATGATTAAATATGCAACCGCCGAAAGCTCGCATCGTGGGAGATGATGTTCATATGTGGTGTTCAGTCAACAAAGGTTCAAAGCACCCACACATTATCCATTGCATGAATCATTTCAAATACATGCAGAGTTGCCATTACCAGATACGATTGCACGGAGTTTCCCTCCTTCTCAGTGGCAGATACATCAAACGTCATTAGCAGGTTGTTCATTCATTTTGAAACTCAATGTGTTGTGATGAAGCCCGAGGATCGCTGAAGATAACTACAATCACGCGATTTTATCAACGAAATCGTGTTTTCAAAATCTTGATTCCGCTTTTCTCTGGCGATTAGCAAGCCGTCTCCAAGTTTAGCCAGCATCTCGAGACAAGGAAATAGGATCGGGTCATCAGGTAAGACTGGAAGCCATCTCCTGTCAAAATTTCATAAATACAAATTGCCCCGAAAATATGAAGTTTCGGCTTTCTCCAGTTTGACTGTCATTTGAATATGACTTGGTATTTTAGTAAATTTGTCAATCATATGCTCGGTCGAATGATTTCACCGTTTGTTCATGAGTAATATCGACTGTATTTTTAGTTCCCAGAACCGTGTTTTCCAAACACCTGGTTATCCACAGTTTCATACACAGTCATTATTGAACCATGGCAAAAGCAAGCCCTGCTTTAAGGTCCGAGGTAGATGGCATGTGGTATTTTGAGGAACATCCAGAGGATGCAGAATGCTTTATACAGGTCAGAGTTTTCTCATATTGTGAGAAATTAACAACCTTCCACCAACAAGTTGCTGAAGCATTTGCCCTCTCATACGATGGAAGGGTTGCCATAATAGGTAGGGAAGAGTTCTTTATAGATGAAGAATCTATCGCTGAATACACAGGGTTGCCTAGGACAGGGGTTTGCTGGTTCAAAACTTCTTCACCTTCAAATGTTGAGTCCAGGTCCTATCTGTTGCCAGTCCATAAAACTTTGACATGGAAGAAGGACATTCCCATGTCCTATCTGGAGCTAAAATGGCAGACATTGCTGAAGGCGATTTTGGTATACATAACCTATGAAGGGCGTTATAATAGGGTGATGTACTACCATTTCAAACTGTTGAACCACTTCACAGGCAGGGAACACTTAAACATACCCTATTTCTTTCATAAGACCCTGATTAAAATGGCAAAACAGGTAAAGGCTCAGCCCACTAAAGTTTCAAGCAGAATATCTCATCTGGGGTTGATTACCCTCCTTGTCAAAGAAGCTCTTCACAGGAAGAAAATAGAATGGAGTTTCTTCTTGTTCTAGAACGAGTTTCAGACAGAGAAACCTCCAGAAATAAAAGCAAAAAGGTCCAGAAGCAGGAATGATCCTACTAGTCACAAGAGGAGAAAAGGGATTTCAATGCCCAGGGGTTCTATCAAAGCCCTACCCAGCAAGCAAGGAGAAACCAAGAGGAAGTTAAAGTCTGAAGACAGAAACTTTGCCACAAGGAAAAACCCCCTCAACCTGCCTTATAGTGACTCTGATTCAGAGCAGGAGATGTCAAAATCACAGGATACCTTTCAGACCAAACCTGATGCAAAACTGAAGATAAATACACCTCCATCAAAGCCTATAGAAACACACAGGCAACCGAAAGAAGAAGCTTCATCTAGCAAGCCTCAAAAAGGTAAGACCAGGAAAATCAATAAGCTTCTGCGAGAAGTTTATGAGATGGAAGTAAATGAGAGGGTAATTTAAAAGGAAAACGCAGATCTAACAGAGAAGGTTGCTGAACTATTCAAAGAGAATGAAACCCTTAAATAAAAGCATGATTCAATCAAAGGTAGAAACAGAGAGTTGATTAGGGAAAACATGAAATTGTACAGGCAACTAAGGGTCCTAAGGCTCAAGCTAAAGAAGTTTGAATCATCTGAAGAGGAACAAACAGGGTTAGACACCTTGGCCAATCTGGCCACAACCATAATAGATGTAACAGATTCTCCTGCACAGTCAACAAAGATTCGAAGGTCTGCTCGAATAAAGACTACAGTATCTCAGAAAGCATGAGTTTTAAAAGAAGTTTGAAAGCAGCCATTTTTGCAATTTTGAAAGGTATTCAAAGTGCAACATTCAGTGGTTTAGGCGAGCCCTACTGTGCTCATTAACCACCGAAACAGGTGCTTTCAGTGGATAACTCACCCAGAAACTATTCCAGTCAACCACCGAAAGTATGTGTGTCTAGAATTCGAATAAGTTTTTTCACAGGTCGACGATTTTTGACATGAAAAGGTTTGGGACCTTTTCCAATGCATATCTAATGAATTATCAGACTCAGTTCAGCTGTCATTTTTGATATATGAGGAAGAAAAGAATTATTTCAAAGACATATGGGCAATTTCATTTGAATTAAAAAGAAGGGTATTTCGCCACATCAGCCAACTCGACTTGGTCTCCATGGGAGAATGATCTTTTAGCCTTGGAAGGCTGTCTACACATCATCAACGGTCAACAGAGGAAAATCAGGGATTTAACCTCGTTTTCAGGAAATATCCCACTTATTTTGCAACAGTTTTTGATTTTCTATCTTTAGTTGATTCGATCCATGTTTTTAGGATCAAACAACTATTTTGTAATCTGATAAATATTAGAAAGGAATAGGAACCGAGGGTTCGACCTGGGAGACTAGTTCAGACCATGTAACTCAGAACTTCTCATTTCCATATGAAGTAAAACAAGATTCTTTTGCCATACCTGTTCATATTCCACCTTCCTATCTATTCTATATTTTCACTTGGATATTATTCATGTTGTTATGGTTGTCTAATGCTAGATAACTGTCATCTTATCGTTGCATTCATAAGTTTAAATTTGCAAATATTTTTATGATTTTTGTAATCGGCCATTCATATATGTCTATATGTGATTCTGCTAGTCTAAGAGTTATTTCTTCATTCATCACTTATTTTCCAACTCCCTGAACATTTTTGGTTGAAAGCCTTGTCCATCTTGATGTGTTTATGCATGATTTGAGTGAAAATTGATCCAGTCATCCGACTTGTTCCAAATCCACACTTTATTTAGAAAATTGCTTCAAAAAGAGTTAGTTACCAGGCATCTCCGACTTACAGCCTAGGAGAGTTTCCTGGAGTGATAACAAATTGGCGTCATTGTCGGGGAGAGGAGATCGAAGCTCATCTTCCTTGGGAGACGACATAGATCCAGCTTTGATGATAGACAAAGCCTGGACATCACTTGGTTGTGCATTTTCTATCCGACGACTCCATTGACGAAGTGGCTCCCAAAAGAGTTCACACCAGGGCAAACCCAGAAGGCCCATTGACAACATCGATTCTTGACCCAGAGAAAATCATCAGCAAGGGCAAAGCTTTGCACAGACAGGCCTCCGGAGCTGCAGCTGCAATTGATTCATTTATTCCAATTGATACTCATATTTCTATATCTGAAAAGTTTTTGGTTGAAACCCCTGCTGAAATTCATAATTCCAAAGAAATAAAATGTTCATCTCAAGCTGCTAAGGTAGAAGAACCATCTTTTTCTTCCAATATCACTGATTTTTCCCTTGAGATTGAAGTTTCATCGCATCCAAAAGAACATTCATCTCCATCTTCTTTTAATTCATCACCTAGCAAACCTTCAAAGGGTGTTCTGCACACTTATACAAATCTGCCTGTCCTTGAGGAAATTCTCCAAGATTTATCCTCTAAGGGTGAAGAAAACCTAGCTTCGTTGCTCAACTAGTTTTATAAAGCCTCCTATTTCCCATCAACTTCTGAAACTGCTTCTCAGGGTGAAATAAGACAACCATTCTTTTCAAATTCAGGTAACTCGCCTCCCCCATCGTCTCCTACAAGTTCCTCACCTCTTCCATCATCTCCCACTAGTTCCTCATCTGTATCAATTTCTAAGACTGCCATGGCTATCCCTTTGACCAAAATGGAACAGATCTTGGCAAACAGATATGCCCCACTTGTCTTGCCAAATCCCATGTCTGCCATGCCAACAGGTGACTACCAGAAATATATTCCGAAGTTCACAGGAGCGAGGGAGTATACAGCTGAAGAACACATTGAATCATTTTATGCTTATGCAGAGAACATAAATATTTCAGAAGAAGATGTGTGGACTAGAGTTTTCATGCAGAGTTTGGATGGCCAAGCTCGCAAGTGGTTTAAAGAGCTACCAGCAAATTCGATCACTGGCATTGAACAGCTAGATGAGGCATTCCTGAAATACTGGGGAGAAAAACGAGATCTGTTATACTACATGTCTGAATTTGGTAATTTGAAAAGAGGATATGAAGAATCAGTCTCAGATTTTATCAAGAGATTCAATAAAATGTTTGGTAAGATCCCGGCAGAGATCAAACCAAGCGATGCATAAGCAAAGATCACCTTCTCTGCTGCCTTTGATGCAGACTTCTGTCTTATCCTTAGAGAAAGACAAGCAGCCACACTTGCTCTAATGCAAGATGCTTCTCTCGAGGTTGAGTCTAATATCACAGCATCACAGAAGCTTAAAGGAAGGGTTGAGAAAAAGAAAGCTGTTGCTGAGCCATCCTCTTCGTCTAACAGCAAAATGGAAAAAATGGCCAAGATGCTAGAAAGTCTGACATCTGAAATATCCAATTTGAAGATCCAAAATCAGCAACCAGCAAAAGCAAAAGAGCCCAATACTTTTGCTCCCAGAAATCCAAATGTCTTTCCTTATAGAAGGAATAATCCACCAGTTCATATTCTGCAAAGAGATAGAAATCCAGCTGAGGAGCAGAGGATTGGACCACCTCTTCAAAATGCAGTATTGGATGAAGAGAAACAACCATCTATTAATGAAATTGAAGATGCTGATGAAATAAACTGCTTCGGTGATGAGAACGAGTCTTCATTTTTGACACAGGTACACTATGAGGAGGCTCTGATGGATCAGCAAATTCAAGAAACAGGTGTAGAGGAAGTTGTCTACTTGACAGATGATCAGAAAGGCTATAACTTAAGATCAAAGAGTGTTATTCCAAAAACACCCACTGCTGCCCCAGTAAAAAGCAAAGAGGTTGCTGCCAATCAGCCTTCAGCTCCTGAAAAATAGAACGCCCCTGCAGCCAAACAGAAGAAGAAACAAATTCAGCCCCCAGCCAAAGAGCAAGTCATCTTAAAGGCTCCTTCCCATGAGGTAAAGTTTTCAGATAGAGCAGCCCCTTATTTCAATTTTGAATCTGAAATTCAAAAGGTTAAGATACCCATGCCTTTAACTGAACTCATGAAGAATGAAACTTTTAAAGAAGCCATCTTAAAATATCTTGAACCTAAAACCTCTCCATCAGATGATTTCATGAATCTGCAAGATGATAAGCCCAAAGTGACCATAGGACCCATGATAGAAGACCGTGATGATTCTTGTCCACCATTTTATATATCCTTGAATGTCCATGACAAAATCCTTCACAATTGTCTGCTTGATTCTGGGGCATCACATAACCTTATGCCTAAGGCTGTGATGGATGAGCTTGGCCTCGAAGTTACCAAACCATACCAAGACCTTTTCTCCTTTGACTCTAGAAAGGTCAGATTTCTCGGTCTCATCAAAGACATGGTCATATACCTTGCTCAGCTACCAATGAGGAGCATGGTTATGGACGTGGTGGTTGCTGATATTCCACCTAAGTTTGGGTTGCTGCTGTCTCGTTCATGGGGAAAAAGGTTAGGAGGAACATTACAGATGGATCTGTCCTACACTACGATTCCAGTGTTTGGTGGGGAGATGAAAAGACTTTACATGGAAAACCAACTTGCTTATATCATCAGCGATGGAAAGAATTCCGTCAACCATCCTATCTATGCTGTGGATATGGATTTTGGCTCATGCATCCTTCAGATTGATGATGGGCAGTCAACGCCTATGCAGCTAGTGAAACCTATTGAACAGCAGGCTGAAGGGGAAAACATTGTTGTCTGGACTATGTACTTCGATGGGGCCAACACTAGAGATTCAGCAGGTGCTAGAGTAGTCCTGATATCTCCTACCAAAGAGACCATATCGTTGTCTTTGAATTTTGACTTCAGAACCACAAATAACATAGCAGAGTATGAGGCTCTGCTGTTGGGGTTAAATTCAGCCAAAGAAATGGGGATAAAAGGCTTGAAAGTATTGGGAGACGCAGACCTCATCGTACAGTAGGTAAACAACACATTCCAAGCTAAGCATGTCAGATTAAAGGCTTACAGAGACGAGGTATGGAAGTTGCGTGATTCTTTTTCTATTTTCAAAATTTCATACATACCAAGGGACATGAATCAGCTCACCGATTCTCTTGCTGTTTCAGCCAGCACATTCATTCTTCCCATGCCCCCTAAGCTCAGTTATGAAATTCAAATAAAATACCGACCCTCCTTACCCGATAATGTCAAGTATTGGAAGGTTTTTGAAGATGACGATGAACTCAGCAGATTTCTCCAAGTAGTTGATGAGTTTTCTGATCTACACATTGATCAGCAGAACCTTAATGTGGAAGAATTACAGAAACCTAAGCTAAAGAAGAAGTTGGGCCAACATGATATCGTTCGGTTACCAAACAACTACATACCTCGAGGTCTGGTACCCCTGGAGAGGTTGTTCGATCAGAACGATGTCCCCTACCAGCCAGACAAGAAGGAGAAAGACCCCACTGTTCAAGAGAATAACATAGGAGGTAAAATCCAGCCAAAGTTCATCAATTTTTCTTCTGAATTGACTGCCAATGAGAAGTCGAAATACTGTAGTGTTCTGAAGGAATTTTCTGATGTGTTTGCTTGGAAGTATAGAGATCTAAAGACCTATGATCATGATATTATCCAGCATAAAATCCCTCTTGAAAAAGACACTATTCCTTTCAAGAAAAAACTCAGGCCTATCAGTCCTCTGCTGCTGCCAGTGATTGAGAGCGAAATTAAAAAACTCCTAGATGCCAAGATCATAGTTCCCTTGAGATATTCAAAGTGGATTGCCAACCTGGTGATCGTAAGGAAGAAGAATGGGGAGGTGAGACTGTGTGTAGACTTCAGAAACTTGAACAAATGCTCAAAAAAGGACAACTATTCTCTTCCTAAGATGGAACACTTGTTACAGAGGATTTCAGGGGCAAAGGTCATGTCCTTTCTTGATGGATTTTTTGGTTACAATCAGGTCGTTGTCCACCCGGATGATCAGGAGAAGACTGCGTTCACCACTCCTTGGGGAACCTTTATGTACTCCAAGATGCCCTTTGGATTAATGAACGTCGGGGCTACATTCTAAAGGGCCATGGATATAGCATTTGTGGGAGAGAAGGACAAATTTGTCCTCATATACCTCGATGATATTACAGTGTATTCCAGCAGCCATGAGGAGCATCTGAAACATCTGAAAAAAGTATTCTTAAAGTGCAGGCAGTTTGGGATTTCGCTGAATCCCAAGAAATCTCAGTTCGCTCTAAGAAAAGGTAAGCTATTGGGTCACATTGTCTCAGCCGAAGGTGTCATGATCGATCCAGCACGAGTGGAAGCCATTCAAAAGCTATCCTTGCCAAGGTCGAAGAAGGACATTCAGTCATTGCTTGGTAAGATTAATTTCGTCAGAAGGTTTGTGCCCAACTTTGCTGAATTATTCAAACATATAACTTGCATGCTGAAAAAGGGGGCCGAAGTAAAATGGACAGACAGTGCAAGAAACTCTTTTCAGGATATTAAACAAGCGATCATCGAATCTCCAATTCTTATCACCCCAGATTACATCAAAAATTTCTATGTCTTCTCCTTTGCTTCCTATGACACGGTGGCAGCAGTCCTACTTCAGAAAGACGAGGAAAATTTTGATCAGCCCATGGCCTTCTTCAGCAAGACACTAAGGGACGTTTAACTGAGGTATGACCCTATCGAGAAGCAAGCTTATGCACTCATAAAAGCCTTAAAGTCATTTAGAATGTATATTCTTCATTCGAAGGTCATCGCGTATGTACCCTCGTCTTCTGTAAAAGATGTTTTAACGCAGCTAGATATCGACGGTAAAAGGGCGAGATGGATAGAAAAGATGATAGAATTCAATATTGAGGTAAATCCCACCAAGCTGGTAAAAGGCCAAGGCCTCGCCAAACTCTTAGCAGAGGAAAATCGTAAGTTGCTGGATATTAATTTCATAGCAGAAACTTCAAAAAATTCACAGGTAGATTTGGCAGCAGAAGGGAAGCATGACAGTCAGCAAGTGGCAGGGCATTTGTCCACCTGCGAATGGTATGTCGGCATCATACATTTTCTGCAAAAACTTGAAGTTCCTCCTGAACTCAGTTTAACTCAAGCTCGGGCTCTCAAGCTTAGAGCTATCAAATTCTGCATCTTTAATAATCTGTTGTATTGGAGGGACCCTACTGGCCTGCTTCTCAGGTGTTTGGATAAAGAAGAGGCTACCGAGGTAACATATCAGTTCCATTCGGCTGACTGTGGTGGTCATCACTACTGGAAGACCACTGCTCAAAAGATCCTGAGGGCCAGATATTATTGGCCTTTTCTCTTTACTGATGTGTGCACATTCGTCAAATCTTGCGACCAATGCCAAAGATTCACCAGTAAGCAGCAGCTGAAATCTTTACCCTTGAGACCAATTGTGGTAAATGGACCTTTCCAGTAGTGGGGTTTGGATTTTATCGGCAAAATAAATCCTGCCTCCAGTGGCCAGCACAAGTGGATTTTGGTAGCCACCGACTACTTCACAAAGTGGATAGAGGCGATCCCTACACGGAATGCTACACATCAGGTGGTCATAAAGTTCCTCTACGAAAATATTCTGAGCAGATTTGGATGTCCCAAGAGGTTGGTGGCAGATAACGCAGCAGTGTTTAAATCAGAAGCATTGGTAGACATGTGTGAGTCCATGGGCATTCAGCTGGTACACTTGAATCCATACTATCCTCAAGGTAATGGCTTAGTCGAATCGTCAAATAAGAGCTTGATAAAAATCATAAGAAAACTGTTAGAATAAAATAAAAAGAGCTGGGATACCAAATTGAAATTTTCTCTATGGGCAGACAGAGTAACCATTAAGAAATCTATAGGAACTTCTCCTTTCAAGCTGGTTTATGGGACTGATGCGATCTTTCCTGTCCAGTTAATGTTACCTGTGGCTAAGTTCTTTCAGAAAGAGCAGAATGAGAAGAATGACATGGTAAGAAGGATGCTGGATTTGGTCGAATTGCAACAAGCTCGGGAACAACTAGTGGACAAATCAGAAGCACATCAGGGGCAGATCAAAAAGACATTTGATAGAAAAGCCAAGGTGGACAGTTTTCAGATCGGTGACTGGGTTCTGAAGTGGGATGCTCTTCGACAGGAAAAAGGCAAGCATGGTAAATTTGATTCCTTGTGGATGGGCCCTTTTATGATCACTCAGGTGCAAAACAACAAAACTTTCATTCTGCAGAATCTAGAGGGTGAGGAAGTGTTCAGTGGCCCGGTAAACGGGCGGTTTCTAAAACTTTATTTCATCTAAGGCTGTAAAGCCTAGACATTGTAAATAGTCTTAGTTTTCTAGTTGTCAATAACTCCATGCCCAATGGAACACTAGTAGATAGTTTTCTTTTTAGTTTCTTTTCCAGGAAAGGCATTGATTCTTTGGTTCTTGAAGCCTCGCAGGGAGGCATTCATCCCCAATAGGAGCCAGTGTTAACTCCCCAAATAAATCATTGGTTTTATTTGATTAGCAGATGATAGGTTGGTCCCTAAATTTGATTTTCAAATTTCTAGCAATAAGATTAGAGACTCTGTTTTTTCAAAATAATCCCAAAAGACATGTTGGTTTTGGTTCGGTCAAGAAATTGGCAAAACAACAGGATTCGGTGGTTTAGGCGAGCCACCACTGTGCTCATTAACCACCGAAAGTTTTCATTTTCGGCAGATGAAAGGTCAAAGCAGGAGGCAGGCAACCACCGAAAGTCTGTGAACGGGAAAAATGAAAGCTCGTGCTTTCGCACAAGCTAGATGTCAAAATCCTCGCAATGATTAAATACGCAACCGCCAAAAGCTCGCATCGTGGGAGATGATGTTCATACGTGGTGTTCAGTCAGCAAAGGTTCAAAGCACCCGCGCATTATCCATTACATGAATCATTTCAAATACATGCAGAGCTATCATTACCAGATATGATTGCACGGAGTTTCCCTCCTTCTCAGTGGCAGATACATCAAATGTCATTAGCAGGTTGTTCATTCATTTTGAAACTCAATGTGTTGTGATGAAGCCCGAGGATCGTTGAAGATAACTACAATCACGCGATTTTATCAACGAAATCGTGTTTTCAAAATCTTGATTCCACTTTTCTCTGGCGATTAGCAAGCTGTCTCCAAGTTTAGCCAGCATCTCAAGACAAGGAAATAGGATCGGGTCATCAGGTAAGACTGGAAGCCATCTCGTGTCAAAATTTCATAAATACAAATTGCCCCAAAAATATAATGTTTCGGCTTTCTCCAGTTTGACTGTCATTTGAATATGAGTCGGTATTTTAGTAAATTTGTCAATCATATGCTCGGTCGAATGATTTCACCGTTTATTCATGAGTAATATCGACTATATTTTTAGTTCCCAGAACCGTGTTTTCCAAACACCTAGTTATCCACAGTTTCATACACAATCAGTATTGAACCATGGAAAAAGCAAGCCCTACTTTAAGGTCCGAGGTAGATGGCATGTGGTATTTTGAGGAACATCCAGAGGTTGCAGAATGCTTTAGACAGGTCGGAGTTTTCTCATATTGTGAGAAATTAACAACCTTCCACCAACAAGTTGTTGAAGCATTTTCCCTCTCATACGATGGAAGGGTTGCCAGAATAGGTAGGGAAGAGTTCTTTATAGATGAAGCATCTATCGCCGGATACACAGGGTTGCCTAGGACAGGGGTTTGCTGGTTCAAAACTTCTTCACCTTCAAATGTTGATTTCAGGTCCTATCTGTTGCCAGTCCATAAAACTTTGACATGGAAGAAGGACATTCCCATGTCCTATCTGGAGCTAAAATGGCAGACATTGCTGAAGGCGATTTTGGTATACATAACCTGTGAAGGGCGTTATAACAGGGTGATGTACTACCATTTCAAACTGTTGAACCACTTCACAGGCAGGGAACACTTAAACATACCCTATTTCTTTCATAAGACCCTGATTAAAATGGAAAAACAGGTAAAGGCTCAGCCCACTAAAGTTTCAAGTAGAATATCTCATCAGGGGTTGATTACCCTCCTTGTCAAAGAAGCTCTTCACATGAAGCAAATAGAATGGAGTTTCTTCTTGTTCTGGAACGAGTTTCAGACAGAGAAACCTCCAGAAATAAAAGCAAAAAGGTCCAGAAGCAGGAATGATCCTACTAGTCACAAGAGGAGAAAAGGGATTTCAATGCCTAGGGGTTCTATCAAATCCCTACCCAGCAAGCAAAGAGAAACCAAGAGGAAGTTAAAGTCTGAAGACAGAAACATTGCCACAGGGAAAAACCCCCTCAACCTGCCTTATAGTGACTCTTATTCAGAGCAGGAGATGTCAAAATCACAGGATACCTTGCAGACCAAACCTGATGCAAAACTGAAGATAAATACACCTCCATCAAATCCTATATAAACACACAGGAAACCGAAAGCAGAAGCTTCATCTAGCAAGCCTCAGAAAGGTAAGACCAGGAAAATCAATAAGCTTCTGCGAGAAGTTTATGAGATGGAAGTACTTGAGAGGGTAATTAAAAAGGCAAACGCAGATCTAACAGAGAAGGTTGCTGAACTATTCAAAGAGAATGAAACCCTTAAAGAAAAGCATGATTCAATCAAAGGTAGAAACAGAGAGTTGATTAGGGAAAACATGAAATTGTACAGGCAACTAAGGGTCCTAAGGCTCAAGATAAAGAAGTTTGAATCATCTGAAGAGGAACAAATAGGGTTAGACACCTTGGCCAATCTGGCCACAACCATAATAGATGTAACAGATTCTCCTGCACAGTCAACAAAGATTCGAAGGTCTGCTCGAATAAAGACTACAGTATCCTAGAAAGCATGAGTTTTAAAAGAAGTTTCAAAGTAGCCATTTTTGCAATTTTGAAAGGTCTTCAAAGTGCAACATTCGGTGGTTTAGGCGAGCCCTACTGTGCTCATTAACCACCGAAACATATGCTTTCGGTGGATAAATCGCCTAGAAACTATTCCAGTCAACCACCGAAAGTCTGTGTGTCCAGAATTCGAATAAGTTTTTGCAAAGGTCGGAAATTTTTGACATGAAAAGGTTTGGGACCTTTTCCAATGCATATCTAATGAATTATCAAACTCAGTTCAGCTGTCATTTTTTATATATGAGGAAGAAAAGAATTATTTCAAAGACATATGGGCAATTTCATTTGAATTAAAAAGCAGGGTATTTCGCCACATCAGCCAACTCAACTTGGTCTCCATGGGAGAACGATCTTTTAGCCTTGGAAGGCTGTCTACACATCATCAACGGTCAACAGAGGAAAATCAGGGATTTGACCTCGTTTTCAGGAAATATCCCACTTATTTTGCAACAGTTTTTATTTGCTATCTTTAGTTGATTCGATCCATGTTTTTAGGATCAAACAACTGTTTTGTAATATGATAAATATTAGAAAGGAACAGGAACCAAGGGTTCGACCTGGGAGACTAGTTCAGACCATGTAACTCAGAACTTCTCATTTCCATATGAAGTAAAACAAGCTTCTTTGGCCATACCTGTTCAGATTCCACCTTCCTGTCTATTCTATATTTGCACTTGGATATTATTCATGTTGTTATGCTTGTCTAATGCTAGATAACTGTCATCTTATCGCTGCATTGATAAGTTTAACTCTGCAAATATTTTTATGATTTTTGTAATCGGCCATTCATATATGTCTATATGTGATTTTGCTGGTATAAGAGTTATTTCTTCATTCATCACTTATTTGCCAACTCCCTGAACATTTGTGGTTGAAAGCCTTGTCCATCTTGATGTGTTTATGCATGATTTGAGTGAAAATTGATCCAGTCATCCGACTTGTTCCAAATCCACACTTTATTTAGAAAATTGCTTCAAAAAGAGTTAGTTACCAGGCATCTCCGACTTACAACCTAGGAGAGTTTCTTGGAGTGATAACACCTTGAATGACCACCAACATGTTAGGCTATCAAATATCTTCAAAGAAAAGGAGTAAATTGAAGCAAGAATAGGGGACTTTGACATTGATTGTACTCTGGATGAAGAAATGCAAGTGAACATTATGCCAGAAAGAACTTGGGAAGCTATAGGAAAGCCTGCCATGATCCCTTCCCTAAGAGGAACACCTTTCTTCAGAGGAAAGCTAGTAAACCTATGTGGAAGGCTCTCTTAGATACCTATGATTGTCAATGGAACTTCAACAGAGGAAGACTTTGAGATCATCAAATTTGTTGAAGACAGTGCCATGTTTACCATGCTCACAGGAAAACCCTATATTGATAGAGAACAGGCCAGACGAAGAGAATAAGAAAAAGTTTTGGAACAAAAGAAACAAGAGTTAAAAGACTTTATGACCAGAAGGATCATGCACTTGATTGAAGAACAGAAGAGAAAATCATAGATATTTAATATTAGTACGTCCGATGTCGAAACTAAGAGAACACTTGAGGATCCGTAGAAGATCGAGCTACCTATTTTTTATAGAAGAGGTATTATCAAAGAAATATTTTCCACAGCGCGAAGTAACTAAGACCATATAAGATAAACACTAGAATGGTAAAAGCATTACTAAGACGAAGC
This sequence comes from Picea engelmannii, assembly GCA_009831015.1. Taxonomy (NCBI): domain Eukaryota; kingdom Viridiplantae; phylum Streptophyta; class Pinopsida; order Pinales; family Pinaceae; genus Picea; species Picea engelmannii. Next base: position 49,686 of record ML792343.1, read on the forward strand.
TCACTGAGAAGAAGGCTAGGAAGTTAAGAAAGAAAAAGGCTAATATTGTAAGGTTACAAGAGGTTCTAGAGGACACTTCGTAGCAATAAGAATTGCAGAATTGGAGCTTCACTGAGATATCAGAACAATGACATAGAGTACTTTGCCATGACGAAGCAATATAGTCATTGGAACTGATATACCCGTTCAACCGTCATTCCGAATAGATCAAAACGTAGTTATGGGTTACCACTAGACCATTGGATAGCACCAGAACGAATAGAACGAAGTTAATGAAGGCTTAACATCTGTTGCAAGTAGTCCGTTGCAGAGTTACTTACATATTCCGTCATGCCATGCCCGAAAGACACTTTTGCCAATTGAAAACTTGAGCTTACAAAATACCCACGTTATGAAACAGTGATTACTCCCATTTTATTCTCTATTTGATTATGGTACCAATAGTCCATTGACAACACAAGACAGTGATCCCGAGCTTACATGTCCGACGAGCTTAGCAAAACAGAAGAATCAGTGAGAGAAGTACTTGCTAGATTAAGGATAGAAAGATTCATGTCAGAGAGAGGAATGTCCACTAGAGTCCAAGCCTCATCGTCGAGAGGTGTTGCAGCCTCCCCATCGACTGCTCGAGCCAGTGCAGAGTTAAGAACTAAACATAGAGACGATGCAGCCAATGCGAAGTTAGTACCAACCATCCTGTCAGCTTACATTCCCCCTCTAAGTGGTGATATTAACAGGGACAATGTCCCTAGAGACTTTGAATACACCCTAGTCCTTGCATATCTACCGAAAGGAATTCACACCTACCACGCAGATCAAGACAAGGTTACAGCGTTGAAGTTTTGTGACTTCAACCTAGGAGACCGTAAATCCTACATCATGCTCACATCATCTAAGTAATTAATGAGGACTAAGGTCCGGAATCCGAAGATCATCCCTCAACAATGGACAATGAATCTTGTGTAGTCTACTCTGCACAATGTTATGAAGATACCGCACTTCGACAGACATCAAGAGGTGACTGCTTGTGTGAAATTACTGCTAGCAAGTTACCACAGAGGATACCTATGGTTAAACCATTGCATAACTGTTGTTTCAACTCTAATCAACAGGATTACCGAGCTTAGCAGGAAGAGATCTGATCCCCATGAGTACTACCCTGGAAAGACCGTGGACCGCGCTCTGTCACAAAAGATTAAAGAGGCTTATGGAAATGTTGAAAAAGGCGTGTGAGGTTACAAGGTAGCCTGTATCGAGAGTGGCACAATGCAACTTGTTGGCATGTTTTTAGACAGAGGCAGAGTATGCGTGTTTGTCATTGATGGTGAAGATCGGCATAATCAGATGGCGAAGATCAACACGATCAGTAGCATAGCGATAATGTCAAGATCAACAGTGTAAGTTCAGAAGGAGGAAAACAGGTAAAGCATGAAAAAGGTTTCGTTTTGGAGTTTCACAGATCGGGAAATCCAAAGGAAAGAGGTTCAAAATCATGATATGCAATATCATGAAAAGATCTGGACCGTCAGATCACCAAGGATTATGGATCGTTGATCAGGCATGAAGAAGGCTCGTGAAGTGGAGGAATCACGATAAGATCTAGATAATTGATCCAAGAGGGGCACGTGGAAATAGATTAGAGCACGACATAATACCCAAGATGCGAAAATGAAAAATGCATTTTCGAATAAGGCTATGGTCACAGCTAGTGGTTACATCTGCGAAAGATGGGGGACGGAGCTAGAAGTGTTAAGCTCCATCTCCGAGTCTCGGCGATCGCGACTTGGAGCATTAAGACGCTTCATCATAGGAATCGTGATATGTGAGATCGCGATGAGATCTAGACTATCGAATCATTGAAGATCTCGACCGTTGATCAGGCTTGATAAAGTCCATAAGTTCATGAAATGCGAAGCGCTTTTTGGCGCAGCTTGTGGTCACCGTCAGTGGTCATGTGAGGGGAAGGAGATAGCGGTGTTAAGTTCTATCTTGGAGTCTCGGTGATCGTGACTTGGAGCATCAAGATGCTTCATCACAGGAATCACGATATGTGATATCGCGATGAGATATGGACCGTCGGATCATTGAATATCTCAACCATTGATCAGGCTTGATAAAGTTCATAAGTTCACGAAATGTGAAGATATTTTTGGCACAGCTTGTGGTCACCTCCGATGGTCACGTGAGGGGAAGGAGCTAGCGGTGTTAAGCTCCATATCGGAGTCTCGATGATCGCGACTTGGAGCATCAATACGCTTCATCACAGGAATCATGATATGCGAGATCACGATGAGATATGGACTGTCGGATCATTGAATATCTTGACCGTTGACTAGGCTTGATAAAGTTCATAAGTTCACGAAATGTGAAGCACTTTTTGGTGCAGCCTATGGTCATCGTCGATGGTCATGTGAGGGGAAGAAGCTAGCGATGATAAGCTCCATCTTGGAGTCTCGACGATCATGACTTGGAGTGTCAAGATCCTTTATCACAGAAATGTCGAGATGCGAGATCATGAAATTCAAATTCTGTTTAGCGCTCAGCCACAGCCAGTGGGCATATGGGATAAATGCAAGACCCTGTCGATTTAATCCAATGATGTAGGTGAATTTGAATATGATCAGAGGGATATTGTTACACTTCACAGTTAATTAATCAGTTACGATTCATTTAGTTAAACAAATTCATGATTCTTGATCGGTTGGCGATTCAGTTGCTCAAGCGCTTTTTCCTAAGAAGATTCAAGGTGTAACTGATGAGTAGTGTGTGAATAAAAGGAGATATAAAGCGACCGTGGGAGGTTGGTTGTTCTGACTCAAAAATGAGTTGAAGTGTAGAAAGATAAAACTACAACATGTGCAGTGTGAAGAAATCTCAGAGATAAGGAACAGAAGTTGAACATAAGAGAAAAGGTGAAGAGAGTAGAATGTGCACATATCAAAGAGCATGAGAAGGATAGAGAAAGAACAGATAGAGAGAGACAACAAGTCAATTCAAATATGAACAGATTAGAAGAATAGTGTAGCAGAGAAGAATTGTAGAACAATGAAGAAGTGGTAAGAATTGATTTATCTGAGTTGTTGGTTATTCAATTATTTATCTATAATAAGGATGGTAGGGAGGTGCTAGGGAGGACTGTTGTCCTCAGAGGTTCAAGTGGGTGCTTAAACACATGGAGTTGTAGCTTCCATCTGGTTGCAGCTAGAGAAACCAAGGTGGCAGGGTGGTGCAAGGGAGAACTGTTGTTCTCTGTTATACACATTGGTGCATGTGTGACTGGAAGTTGGTGCATCCATCTAGTTGGTGCTGGAACACTTAGGGATTTGTTGCTTCCTTCTAGTGGGTTCTAGAGAAACCAGAGAGTTGGTGCTCTCAAACAAGTTGGATCTTGTAAAACAGGTAGTAGCCTCACATTGAGTTGGTGCTCAATTATAGATGTTGTACAGAACCTAAAAGACTGCCTATCATTTCGAAGAAGAAGAGGTTTTCTCCCTTTATGGGTTTCCTCGTGAAAATATGTCTTTGTGTATATCTTATGTGTGAGTGATGCTATTTATTTATGTTGTTCATATGTAGTATAATATTGATGGTCACTTGGAGAAAGATTAAAAATGGTTTAATTGAATTAAAATTGTTTAAGAACAGTAACAACTGATTCACCCCCCCCCCCCC
>ML792343.1:56971-95967 GCA_009831015.1 Picea engelmannii
AAACATTTTAAGGTCTTTGGGAGTAAATGTTATATCAAGAACAATGATGAAAATATTGGCAAATATGATGACAGGGTTGATGAAGGTATCTTCTTGGGCTATGCTACAAATAGTAAAGGGTACATATGTTACAATAAGAGGCTACATAAACTAGTTGATTGTATAGACATAAAGGTTGATGAAGAAGTCCCCGTCAGGAATGTAAACAGTGTTGAACCAAGCATAGAAGATATAGTTGAAGATGAAGATGAAGAGGTCCAAGGATCAGGAAGAGAAGAATCTGAATCAGATGAAGATACAAATACTTAGGCTGACACAAATCAGCAGAAAGAAGCAAAATCACCTCTCAGAATTGTTAGAAAGAATCATCCTAAAAATCAGATAATTGGAGATATAAATAAAGGAGTTTAGACAAGAAGGAAATTGATTAAAGACTCAGAACAATCTCATATTGCTTTTTTATCTATGACTGAACCTAAAAAAAATTATGAAGCCAGCCAGCATGATGATTGGATTAGAGCAATGAATGAAGAACTTGATCAGATTGAGAAGAACAATACTTGGGAGCTTGTCCCTAGACCTGAAAATAAGAATGTAATAGGTTCCAAATGGGTGTTCATAAATAAAATGAATGAAAAAGGACAAGTTGTTAGAAATAAAGCCAGATTGGTCTGTAAAGGGTATGCGTTATCACTCCAAGAAACCCTTTGTGGTTGCAGACCAAAGGTGCTTGGTAACTTAAGAAATGAATGTTTTTGTATTTTGTAAATATGGATCAATGGGATAACTCAATTCAGCTTACGACTTTCAGACATAAAAATGATAAACAAATAGACAGTGCTCTCCAAGATTGGTTAATCAGTAAAATAGCTTTCAGTGGATGAAGAAAAGATTGTTCATAAACCACTGCAAAGCAGGTTCTAATAAACAACTAAAGGAACTGATTATAATGTCATGAACCAAACAATAGGATAACAACTATTTAAGGTTTGACAACAATATAACAGTGAAGAAGAAATATGGAAAACTGATACCAAAATGGAAAGGAACCTGTGATCTGTATTAACAATGTAAATGTCTGAGTACAAAAAGGAGTATTACTGTATCCATAATCGAACCCTTGTTTGATATCAAAAACATGCATTTATAGCCTCTTACAAACAGTTATACAGATCCTAAAAACATGGATCTGTATTTAATAAAAACAATTCTATTCTATCTAAACAACTTTGAAATTAAAGTCTTCAACAACTAAATAAGTAGTCAAACTGTCTTCAGCCTCCAAAATCGCCATCTGCCTCCTTCATCTCTTAGCATCTGCAATGTGGTGAAATAGCAGGACACTTGTATGTGACTGTTCAATTTCCCAATGTTTATGGTCGAGTTTTTAGGAAATGGTTTTGAATATGTAACCAAAAATCCCTCGAATCCCTGATGTTGAACTTCTTGCATGCAATTTAATAGTCCACTGATACACTGGCATATCTTCAGAACCTGTTTGAAATGAACTGTTGTATTTTCGGCCTCAAAAATTTCTTTCCCAGCTTTCAACAGCGCAACCGTTTGATTTTTTCACGGGTTAGCTGTTGAAAGCTATCGCTTTCCACAGCTAACAGGTAATGAAATAATAGCCTGGCGCTGTTGAAAGTCCCAATAGCGAACAAAAAGAGTTTTCACCTTCGAAATTGATTTCAAACCAAAATCAGTGGGCATCTGATTTCTCACCTTGCATATTGACGACAACTTGAGCAAGAACCTTCAGGTTTGGATGAGATTTTTTCTTCAATTTTTTTTTCAACCTCCTGATCTGCCTTTTGAGGCGTTTGGCAAGCCACCACAAGTTGTTGTAGTCTTTGGTGAGCTTTTTCTTCCTCTTCTTCTCTCTAACACTTTCCTTGGCCAATCTTTCAAATGCAGCATTTGTCTTGGCAAAGTTATCAGATAACTTTTTATACCTATCCTTAATCACCCGCTCCAAGACCTCTTGATGGGCAATTACCTCCTTCAAATGTTTGATCTTTTGAGACTTATTTGATCAAGGGTTTTTTGATGATTCTCCCTACTCTATATGATTGAAATTTTCATAGTTTTGTGCACATTTAGCTGATTGCTCATAACTCTTAATGGCAGGGCATTGATTTTGTTGCTCAGACTCTGAATCTGAATAGGGCAAGTTAAGTATATTCTTGCCCGAACTCTGCTCTGTTGGATGCCCTGTATTCTGCTGTGTAGTCTACTCTGTGGTCTGCTCAAAATTTAACTTTCTCTTTGACCTGTGAAGCTTCAGTCCAGATATTTTGTCTTCTGAAGGTCCTGGTAAAACCCTTCTTCTTCTTGAGCTGCTCTGAGGGGATGATTGTTTCTTTGCACCAGCCATCTGTTCAAAACCTTCAAAGAACAGAAAGTGCTCCCAGCTCCTCCCCTGTTGTTTCAATTCTTCCAGAATAATCAATTTTATGAGGCCTAGGTGACATAGAGTAGTGTTCACGCTCAAGGGTTGAGCTCTAATCCTCTTGCATACCTTAGTCAAACTGTGATATAAGACATAGGGAAAATTGATGGGGGTCTTGCCTGTGAAGTGATCCAAGAGTTTAAAGTGATACATCATCAATTTATCATATCTTCCCTCTGATGTAATGTACAATTGGATGCCTTTGAATAATTCTTTCCATTCTTCATCTAGATATGAAACTTGCATACCTTTTCTCCACACTTTGTGTCTGTACCCCTCTTTCAAATAGACCTGAAATCCAAATTTTTAGGAGCAGTGGTTTTAAACCAGCTCTGACCAGTTCTTGGCAATCCTGTAGTTGCAGCAATGACAGCCTCATCCACTTTGATCTCCATGGACCCGACGCGAGCTTTATTGCCATCAAAATTTTTGGCAAAGGCTTCAGTTGTGGTCTGGTGGCACCCAATTTGTAACCTTTCTACGAATTCCATACACCCTGCATTTGAAAAATGCCTCTGGACCTCAGGATGTGAATGTAAAAAGGATAAATTATCCATTTCTCGCTTGAGTAGAGCGCCACTGCGTTTTCTCACCATTCTGCAGCTCAAAAACTTGACAATTAGAACCCCTGTAACTGCCAGTCGAGTCGAGGTTCTACGTTGTTGAAAGCAGTTCGGGCTTCGGCTCTATTTTGAAACAAATGAACACTTCCACAGTATTCCGGAAGTGATTTGTGATATGAAAACCATAGTTTGATTTGATGTTGTCAGGCCAGTGGTACCTCCTCTGTACCTGCATCACCGAACACGAACCTACCATCTCGGATGCCATGAGTGTTGTGCGTGAGTTCTGGGCCGGATTCGAATTACAGTCATATCCTGACATGCATGATCGATTTTCTATCATTGCCCACTCCTATCAGCGCATGCCTTGGATTTACTGTGACGTGGGGTGATCATATCATCATTACTTTCATACGTGGATATCACGCATGTGATTCCCGCCTTGTTCAGCAATGGCCCGCGGAAAACGCCTCTGTCAACTGCTTGCTTGCAACTTTCACCAGCGCCCGACTCTGTGAAAAATCCCTGTTAGCTGCGAAAAGTATGCACTTTCAACAGCGCACCATTAGCTTAAAAACACTCCTTAGCTGTAGAAAATATGCACTTTCAACAGTACGCCATATTAATTGAAACTTCTCCTTAGTTGTGGAAAGTGTGTACTTTCCACAGCGCGCCACCCGCGAACCTTGATTGTCAGACCTTTTGAAACTCGCCACTTTCAACAGCGCATCAACTAATGAAAAGAGCTCCTTAGCTGTTGAAAGTGGACACTTTCCACAGTGCACAATCAATTTTTTAACACACGTTAGCTGTGGAAAGTAAAAAATGACAATTTTGAAAAGAAGACTTTATGGGTCGAATTATTTTCTAAGACAAAACCAAAATCTAAAGCTTCCTCGACTATAAAAACTCAAAAGTAACTTGAGGACACTACCAATAGCCATGATATCCACTACAAAACTCAATCTAAAGGACGGATTCATTTTGGGAGTTAACAGTATGCACAAGTTGAAGGTCAGGACTTTGATGAAAATTTTGCACCAGTGGCAAGATTGGAGGCCATCAGAATGTTTCTTTCTTACTCATGTCATAAGAAGTTTAAAGTTTATCAGATGGATGTTAAATCAACATTTCTTAATGGAGATCTAGAGGAAGAAGTATACATGGAGCAACCTGAAGGATTCTCATTGACAGATAATCCTAATTATGTTTTCAAGCTGAAGAAGGCCTTATATGGACTGAAACAAGCACCACGAGCTTGGTATTATAGACTGGACAAATTTTTTCAAGACAAAGGGTTCAAGAAAGGTATTGTTGACAACAATCTCTACATTAAGTCTGAGGGTGATAATTTACTAGTTGTTTTGGTTTATGTAGATGATATTATTTTTGGTTGTACTAATGAATCATTTGTCCAGTGGTTTGCTAACTCTATGAAAATAGAATTTGAGATGTCCATGATAGGAGAACTATCATATTTTCTTGGTTTACAAGTAAATGAGAGTTCTACAGGAATATTTATCTCTCAATAAAAATATTTGTAAGAGATGTTGAAGAAATTTCAGATGGAGGATTCCTCTCCTGTTAGCACACCTATGGTGGTTGGTTGTAAGCTTAGTAAAGATGATATTTCATCGGACGTTGATCAAAGGGAATATCTCTCTATGATAGACAGTATTTTTTACATCATAGCATCCTGTCCTGATATAATGCAAGTTGTTGGAATGGTAGGTCATTATCAGTCAACACCTAAACAAAGTCACTTGGTAGCTGTCAAAAGGATATACAAATAATTGAAGGGAACAATAACTTATGGTCTGTGGTATCCTTGAAATCAGAATTTTCAGTTAACTGCTTATTAAGATGTAGATTGGGAAAATTGTGTGGATGAAAGAAAGAGCACCAGTGGAGGTGCCTTCTTCTTAGGTGTCTCGTTGGTAGCATGGATTAGTAAGAAGCAGGGATCTATTTCATTATCAACTACAGAAGTAGAGTACATTGTTGTTGCTACTTGTTGCACTCAGATTTTGTGGATGATTCAAACTCTTGTAGATTTGAAGGTAAACTATATTGATCTAATTACAATTCACTGTGATAAAACTAGTGCCATTAGTGTCTCCAAGAATCCTGTTCTTCATTCCAAGACTAAGCATATCCCAATAAAATACCATTTTCTCAAAGAAAAAGTCACAAACAGAGTTGTTCAGCTGAATTATATCCCTTCCACAGAACATATAGCTGATATCTTTACTAAACCGTTGGGGGTTATCTTCGTCAAAAGTTGGGGGTTATAACTTCTCTCATCTAATCTATTCACCTAGTCAGGGGGAGTACTTATTGAATTTCTGTTGTATTTCTAAGCTGCTCATAGTTGACAGGGGGAGTATGTACTGCAACAGCTCAGGGGGAGGGTGTTTCTTCTTTGACATTGATGTCAAAGGAGGAGAAAGTGTGGTAATCTCAAGGATGTTATAGTGGTATAGTTGGATGTTCTTCAAGGGGTTTCCATCAATTCCAAAGGGGGAGATTGTTGGCATGTTTTTAGACAGAAGCAGAGTATGCGTGTTTGTCATTGATGGCACGTGTTTGTCATTGATGGCAAAGATCAGCATAATCATATGGAGAAGATCAGCATGATCAGTAGCATATCGATAATGGAAAGATCAACAGTGTAAGCTCAGAAGGAGGAAAACAAGCAAAGCACGACAAAGGTTTTGTTTCGGAGTTTCGCAGATCGGGAAATCCAAAGGAAAGAGGTTCAAACTCACGATATGAGAGATCAGAAAAACATCTGGACCGTCAAATCACCAAGGATTATGGACCATTGATAAGGCATGAAGAAGGCTCATGAAGTGGAGAAATTGTGATAAGATATGGATCATTGATCCAAGAGGGGCACGTGGTGATAGATCAGAGCACGACAAAATACCCGAGACACAAAAATGAGAAATGCATTTTTGAATAAGGCTATGGTCACAGCCAGTGGTTACATTTGTGGAAGATGGAGGAAGGAGATAACGATGTTAAGCTCCATCTCAGAGTCTCGGCGATCGCAACTTGGAGCATCAAGATGCTTCATCACAGGAATCATGATATGAGAGATCACGATGAGATTTGGACCGTCAGATCATTGAAGATATCGATCGTTGATTAGGCTTGATAAAGTTCATAAGTTCATGAAATGTGAAGCGCTTTTTGGCGCAGCTTGTGGTCACCTTCGGTGGTCACGTGAGGGGAAGGAGCTAGCAGTGTTAAGCTCCATCTCAGAGACTTGGCAATCGTAACTTGGAGCATTAAGACACTTCATCACAGGAATCATGATATGCAAGATCGCGATGAGATCTGAACCGTCGGATCATTGAAGATCTCGACCATTGATCAGGCTTGATAAAGTTCATAAGTTCACTAAATGCAAAGCACTTTTTGGTGCAGCTTGTTGTCACCGTCGGTGGTCACATGAGGGGAAGGAGCTAGCGGTGCTAAGCTCCATCTCAGAGTCTCGACAATCGTGACTTGGAGCATCAAGATGCTTCATCACAGGAATCGCGATATGCGAGATCGCGATGAGATCTGGATCGTCAGATCATTGAATATCTTGACCATTGATCAGGCTTGATAAAGTTCATAAGTTCACAAAATGCGAAGTGCTTTTTGGCGCAGCCTATGGTCACCACCGGTGGTCTCATGAGGGGAAGAAGCTAGCGATGCTAAGCTCAATCTTCGAGTCTCGACGATCGTGACTTGGAGTGTTGAGATCCTTTATCACACGAATGTCAAGATCTGATATCACGAAATTCAAATTATGTTTAGCACTCAGCCACAGCCAGTGGGAATATGGGATAAACACAAGACCCTGTTGATTTAATCCAATGGTCAAGGTGAATTTGAATATGATCAGAGGGCTACTATTGCACTTCATAGTTAATTAATCAGTTACGATTCAGTTATTTAAACAGATTCATGATTCTTGATTGGTTGGTGATTCAGTTGCTGAGGCATTTTTGCCTAAGAAGATTCGAGGTGTAACTGATGAGTAGTGTGTGAATAAAAGGAGATATGAAGTGACTGTGGGAGGTTGGTTGTTCTGACTAAAAAATGAGTTGAAGTGTAGAAAGGTAAAACTACATCATGCGCAGTGTGAAGAAAGCTCAGAGATAAGGAACATAAGTTGAACATAAGAGAAAAGGTGAAGAGAGAAAAATGTGCACATATCAAAGAGAATGAGAAGGATAGACAAAGAATAGATAGACAGAGACAACAAGTCAAGTCAAATATGAATAGAGCAGAAGAATAGTGTAGCAGAGAAGAATTGCAGAACAATGAAGAAGTGGGAAGAATTGATTTATCTGAGTTGTTGGTTATTCAATTATTTATCTATAATAAGGGTGGTAGGGAGGTGCTAGGGAGGATTGTTGTCCTCATAGGTTGAAGTGGGTGCTTGAGCATAGGGAGTTGTAGCTTCCATCTGGTTGCAGCCAGCGAAACCAGGCTGGCAGGGTGGTGCAAGGGAGAACTATTGTTCTCTGTTATACAGGTTGGTGCCTGTGTGACTGGAAGTTGGTGCTTCCATCCAGTTGGTGTTGGAACACTTAGGGAGTTGTTTCTTCCTTCTAGTGGGTGCTAGAGAAACCATAGAGTTGGTGCTCTCAAACAAGTTGGAGCTTGTAAAACAGAGGTAGTAGCCTCACATTGAGTTGGTGCTCAATTATAGATGATGTACAAAACTTAAAAGACTACCTATCATTTCGAAGAAGAAGAGGTTTTCTCCCTTTATGGGTTTCCTCGTGAAAATTTGTCTCAGTGTATATCTTATGTGTGAGTGATGCTCTTTATTTATGTTGTCCATATGTAGTATAATATTGATGGTCACTTGGAGAAAGATTAAAAATGGTTTAATTGAATTAAAATTGTTTAAGCACAGTAACAACTGATTCACCCCCCCCCTCTTAGTTGTCTTTGTAATTTCAACACGCTTCGCATGTCTGTTGATAGCAGGGACTATGGTACATAAGAATATACCTACACAAGTATCCATATTTGTAGTTGACCTTGCAGGGAAGTGCGTGGAGTGACTACAAATGAATTCAAAAAAATATTTGGTTAATCAGCTAGAAATTGACTATAGAGAAGCCCAGGACCAGGGGCATGAATTCCACTTTAGCTGGATGCTAATATTGATTTCATTTGTTGAATGGGAGCTACTGGAAGGTGCAACCTTCCCAGACCTCAACCCATTCGAACCATTTGCTGCGAAGTTCAGTACCTTATGGTACTCGACAAACATGAGCAAGCAGTGGCAATCAAATGCCATTTTTCATAGATACTATAACCAAGTGAAAGAGGCCATAGGGGGTGAACCTCACATAACCCCAAACACTTTAAAAAGTTTCTAACCTTTGATAAGGTTTAGCACATACCACCACTTTATATACCTAACTCCACGCACTGATGAACACCAGGAACAACTTCATTCCTATTATAAGCTGACCAAAGAAGACCTAGAAGAAATCACCAAGGAATGGTCAGCGGACCTCCTTGTTCCATCAGATCCCATAGACATTTTAGACATTGACAGCCCAGAAGCTATGAAGGACACACCTAGGCCCAGTAAAATGAAGAAGACAAAGAAGACAAAGGAAACAAAGAATCATGAAGAGGTTCAGGATGTAGATAGCTACCCTGTAAAGACAACTTCCATAACACCTGATCAAGAAGGTAACAATGAAGACCTAGAGGATGTTGAACAATGACCAGAAGATGAACTCAAATTTCCAAAGAAGAGAAAAGGGTCACCTTCGAAGTCTTCCTCTAAGAAGAAAGAAAAAGCGACCATGACCAAGATGAAGAGCACACTCAACCCCGATGACTTCATCTTTCTTCTCGCAACCTTGAATGAAGCCATAGAAGAAATTACAGAAAATCAAGAGGCTAAGCAATAGATGATGTATGATAGAATTGAAGTTGAGCTCCAAAGAGTGCAGCGAGCACTTCAGTCTAACAGTGCAGTCTCCAATGTGCCCATGCCAGAAGGAACAACAGAAGCAGGAGATGAATCAAATCAACTCCACAGGATTACCGACATAGTTGAAGTACGCCTTTGAAGAGTAGAAGAAGTAACAACACAAGAAACCCAGGCCCTAAAGAAAGCACAAGAGGAAATCATAGAGTAGCATCGAGCTACACAACAAGAGAAGGAGGCCATCCAAGAGAAATTTGATAGAGACAAAGAAAAAATCCAAAAGGAGAAGGAGCAACTTCTCGTGAAGTAGATATGGATCGAAGAAGATGTCAATAGAGCATTTATCTCTGTGACCAAATTAGAACAAAAGGCTGAAGAACCCCTATGCCATCAAGTGATGAAGCTTGCTGAAGTTATTCAGCAACTATAACGAAGATTCATGGACTTAGAGCTTCAGATCATACCAAGTACCCCGCAAGAAGAGCGTGACCAAAGAGAAATAACTATATGGACTATAGTAGAAAGGATTAAAGAACTCACTGAAGAATGCAAACAGCTAAGTACCAGAAGTGCGTTGATACATGAGAACCTAGTCGAGAACTCAGAATTGCATAAACTGGATTTGCAACTCCAGGAGGCAAAGTAGCATGCAGATAGACTTCATATGCAGTTGAAGGCCCTATCAACTATAGAGAAAATGAAGCGATCCCACGAGAAACGCTTTGCATAGAAGCAGATCCTCATGATCTAGAGTAAGGTCATGGAAGTGACGTAGCAACTTCAACCTTTGTAGGATAAGGCATGTCAACTATTTTTATAGATTGAGAGCCAAGGGACAGAGCTGCAACAAATCATGATTACAGTAGAGAAGCACCTAGAAGGACCAGTCAATAATGCACTCATCCAGGAGTTCGTCAAGCAGGAGGAAATCACAAAGCAGCAGGTCGAAGAAGCTTAAGCCAAGCTCGAGGCATTTGAAATGGAATTGGTCAGACCTGAGTGACTCGGGACAAGTCACAGGTGAGTGTTGGGGGCTTGTTGGCCCTTGACCAAGTTTCAAGGAATACTTGGTCATATTTGATCATTTTTGGTACTCCGACATCCAGTCAAAGAAGGAGCACATGGCGAAGAGGAGATCACAGGATTTTCGCCCCTTTTTAGGGATTTTTCGGGATTTTTAGGGCCTTTTGGGATTTTTGGGAAAATTGTAATGGGAAAGGGATATCGTTCCTTATTTAGTCCTTTTGTATGTATAAATAGAAGTGTAGGCAATGTAAGAAAAGATATGCTTGTGTCAGCTGTGTGATGTAAAGTGAATGGCTTAGTGCAAAGAGTAGATCTATGTGATCAGACATCTGTGTGATTGTAAGAGCTCTGTGCCTACTATTGTAAGTGTTGAGTGCACGTATTAGGGAAGGAATTAGTGCTTGGATCTATCCAAGGAAAGAGGATATAGCGAGATACGCAGATCTCTTGTCCTAGGCGGGGTAGGATCTTGAAGGCTTTGTGTTGTAGCCCCAGGGTGGGGGTGAACCACGGTAACTTTGTGGACGTAGCCCCAGGGTGGGGGTGAACCACGGTAACTTTTTGGACGTAGCCCTAGGGTGGGGGTGAACCACGGTAACTCTGTGTATTGTGCTAATGTGTTTGTCTCTCTCTTGCTAAGTGCTCTGATATGTTTAGATAGATCTACTGATGCTTTGTTCTTATGAGATATGAATGCATGCTAGATATGATACATAAGATGCTAAGTGCTTAATCTATTAAGTATAACCTATTTATCATTGCTAAGTGTTAGATCTGAGTAATTACTACGGTGCTTTGTGCTTTCTGTGAAGTGGATTAATGAATGTATGTTAAGGAATAATTGATGCTAGGTGTGATGTAAGCAAGATAATCACAGATCTGTGTCCCAGCTAAGGTTGCAGACATCTGAGTCCTGCAACCACCCCTGCCTCTACCTCGGGTGAAACTTCATCTACTTCACAGGTGTTGCCGAAAGGGTCGGTAGTTAGGGATTTATTGGTGTTCTCTTGAGCGTTGAACCCTGGGTCTTCCCTTGTTCCAAGACTATCAAAAGTATAACCATCCAACACAATGAAATATGGTGCACCACATGCACTGGGGAGAGGCACACAAAAGATAATTGTTCTGTAAATGATCGCACACAAATGACATACATCCACCAAGTACAAGCCCATAAATATTGTAATATATGTGAATTCCTAATTGATCATAACATACAATATCTTCCACACAATCTACAAAACACAAAGTGGTGCCACATATGTGAAGCTTCCTATCATCGAAAATTATAATGCCACCTAAATGTGAGAAATAAAAATAATATATGAATCCTCTACCGCACTGTTGACGGATGAAAATTATTGCTCGTCAACTGGAGGAGTGAATCTGGTCTGGGGTTGTCTAAATAACCCAAGCCGTTTGGATTAATCCACTCCGACGGGTTTAGCGGCTCTGTTGGCTGATCTAAGTCCTAGGAAAGTGAAAAAACTAAGCTAAAGAAACTAATCTAAGTGGAAAATAGCTACTGCAACCTATATACAAATCTAATATAAATTCACAGTTCGCTAATTAATATTAACAAAATAGTAATCCTACTTATTAAATGTACAGTGTATTGATATATTTAACTCTCTATCATATGTACAGTATTCACAAGATGCAAATTTTGATCGAAATCTGCAAAATCATATATGAATTATCTTATGACAGCGAAGCTAGTATTTTTTATTTTTATAACTTTTATGAAAAAGAAATGAAATGATAGCTATCTAACTAAGCAATAAAAATAAAAATCTGTATTATATATCTATCTAAACTACAGAGAATTCTTATATTAATTGAACTATTAAAATAAAATAGCAAACTGACCTAAAATTATCATCTCCTACTTGTCCTGTACATAGGCATCTGCGTTCACTGTTCGATGAGGCCAACCCGCACTAGATTTTCCAATACTTCGCGTAAACACGAAGCAACAACGCTTTTGAATGCTAACGACAGAACATGTAAAGGATGCAGCAACAACAATCTTATAATTTACAAATGATTACACTAAGATAAATCTCACTGCAAAGATTTGTACATAATTGCTCATTTAATAAAGAAGATTAACCCTCTGTTCATTAAATTGAAACAGAATAATTGTTGTATGTAAAATGAGAGACATCAAATATGGACACTATTTAAATCCCATCACATCAACCTGTAACAAATTATGATATCTAAAGTAGTCAATAATTCGATTACAAATTGAAATGCACAAAAAACTTGAAAAAAAGTATGATATATTGAAGCTAAAGCCGTACAAATATCTACTTTCATTCGAGTCTGGGTAATCATCAATCCATAGTCTCTGCTCCCAAGCAGCGATGGTTTTGTTTACAAAAATAATACATATATAAAGGCCACAGGATGAAAACATTCCTTATGGAAATTATCAAAACTGTTGCAAAAATTATGGGAATACAATCTCCCAAATTCCTGTTCCTATCTAAAACTAACAGCCCAATCCAAAACTATGTAAAAAAAAACATGTTCAAAGATGCCACAGTCGATTCAATTTCCTTTAAAATTCGTGTGTACCTGTCAATGCACAAGAATACATGTTGTTCAGATTGTATTTTAGTTGTAAAATCAAAACAATTCATATTTTCATAGCTAGCTACAGAATCTCACGATTCTGTAGCTAGTTATTATTTACAAACATAATCGTATTGTATCAATTCAATCATAACCAAAATAGATGCGATTGAGAAAAAAAATCCTTTATGCTAATTCAAAGAAAACAAAATCGTTTTAAAATCACTTTTGAAACACCATACCTCGGTTTCAGGGATTCGATTCGATCAAGCTAATTTTGAATTAACAATGGCAGTGGCCACCTCTACATTTTTGAAAATGACAGAGCCTGTGGTCTTGTGCCTTTTATCATTAGCTAGAAACCTATCATTTTCTTTGGTTAGCACATTTACTCGGTCCTCCAAGGAATTGATCCAAGATTGGAGCAGAGGGACATCTGTATAATATCGATCGAGCCAAGAGTTGCATTCATTGCACTGTCGTTGATGAGGCCGTGTAATTACAGGTGAAGAATCTCTTAATTTACCAGCAGTTCCACTGTCGAGTTTGATCCTGGGGAAGTTGGGGTCATCTCTAAGCCATGGCGGGAGGTTCATCACATAGTCATAGGGCTTGACTGAACAAAGGTCGTGTGAGTATGGATACTCCTCGGTTAGAAACCACTCGATTTCAGAATCAGAATCTTCACTCAACAAAATTGGCTATTGGTCTGTGTTTTGTTTAGGTTTATTGCAAGCACACCTTGATACCCAGCGCACAACCTTCTTACCCTTGCAATTGACATCATTGTTACCCTTACCCTTTTTCCTTGCAAACCTTTTAATAGGCTTACCGCTATCTTTTAGGTATGAATCATGCAGGGTGTCAGTTTGGGTAGGGTTCAGGTAGGTCGAGGGTTCAAGAGAGGGTAAGCGTGTAGGATGGGGCACGATAGGCCCGACAAGGGTTTCTGTGACCACGGTTTTGTCAACTTGTCCAATTTCAGGACTGGCAAAGCCATTCCTCAACAGGAAATCTTCCCAACAGTCGCCACTCAACCTCAAATGATGAACTATAATAATTTTAATTAAACAGTGGTGGAAGAGGCTGGAGTTGGATTTCTCCCTCTTGAAACATTTAGCCATTTTATACAGACTCCGAAGGAGGAAATGTGGCATATTTAAAGGAAAATCTATGAAACTCATGAGCAGTCAGAGGTGTTATAGGAAAAATAAACCGTATCTACCCTCGCATGTAATGAATTGCTTGATAATGGCCAACAAATCATGCCACCTAGACTTAAGAGTTGTAACTGGCATACCTTTGTTGCAATTATTGATTTTCCTTGACGTAAACAATAGTGGCCATGGTACTTCATCAACCTTCGAATTTTTAAACCATTTCTTCCCTTTGGCTGGCAAACCAATGGCTGAGCTAAGGAAATCCTCATTCAATTCAAGTTGGATGTCCCCAACTTTGGCCCTGCATCCATCGAATGTAAGTGCAAATTGTTGAGCGACTGTGAGGTTGAAACCCTTGAAATTCTCAATAAAAACCAACCAACCATTCCTCTCTAGGTCCTCTCGAGTGTTATCAAACAACAACAACGTTTGGATACCATTGGGCTCGATTCTCACTACAGAATCCATAGATGATAGCATAAAATCAATAGGGTAATCGATGAGGGGGTTTGGCAGGGTAGATACAAAACCATTTTTCCTGCAGCTTCCCCAAAATAGGCAAAGGCAACCTGAAATTCAAGACAGAGCGTTAATGTTTATGCGTGTGAGGGTATTAATTTGGGACCATGCAAAACTATCATGTCAGCTGTACAATCAACGACGCCTATTCAAATCATAACAGTGCATATCCAAAAATATTTTAACCAAATGAATTATCACATAACCATTGAAAACCATGGTATTCATAACCAAAAATCGATCCAAATGTTAAATAAACAATGTCATTTGCACGATTTTAAAAGAAACACCAATATGTCGAATATTGCATCGATGATTACATCAAAGACACCAACATGTCAAATGAACCATGATTTGACCCAAAATTAATGTGTTCAATAAAACCACTGCATCAACGATTTGATCAAAGACACCAAAATATCAAATAACCATTGCATCAACGAACTTATAAATCGAAACCATATTAACAAAAGTCAAAAGCAAAGTGAGTGGTGGTTTGGTGTTTTGATAAATGTGTGACCAGTGGTGAGTTGGAGGTAAAAGAGTTATGACCACATATAACAATCCAAAAGATCATTTTAATGTCATCAACATGAATCCCAACTGTAGGTTTTCACGATTGCAGTCATGAAAATGAAAACGAAAAGCAGGTATGTGAAAGTGAAAGATAATAGTGTCATTTTTTTTTTTAATTGCGACGAGTATTGAGGGTTCAAAACCCTTGTGTAGGCAGCTTGTAAGGAAAAGATATGAATGACAATGGCTGCCAACAATGGCACCACACTGGTAGAAGCAATTATCTCTTCCAAACAAACAAATCTAGATTAGGATAATAAGAATAAATCTAACTCAAAAACAACCAGAAAATTGTTTAAACATCATCATCAATCATAAATATTCCAGCTAGTTATTTTAAAAGATGAAAACTGATAACAATCTTAACAAAAGAGAGTCACGATATTAAGGATAAAATCTCCAATACTGTTGACAGAGCCATTACTTCCAGCAGGCATCCATAGCCTCGACAGGGTTTCCATTTAACCCACTCTGATATCTGTATCCTGCTAGGAAGTTCCAAATCAGAATGAAGGACATTTAAGGCCAAAAGATTATAAATCTAAGAATTTTCATATACCCGACATTGCTTCACTGCCAACGGGCCTGTTCAGTACCTCGACGAAGTTATCTTGGCATCATGCATGCATTTACCCACTTCCAGCAGACCTGTTCGGTATCCCAGTGGGTTTACAAGCACTTCCCACAGCTCTTTAATGATTTATTTGGTTTTTAAAGATATATAATTGAGCGGGGTGACGCTGAAAATTATGATATTTTGGAGATATTTTAACAAATTACAGACCTTGAGAAAGATTTTTAAACTACTCTTCATTAAGATCTAGAGATATTTTGTTAATAAACCGACCTCGGAGGCAGGGAGACATCTTCTGAGTTTTTCTCTTAAGGAACAGGGACAGCATAAGAAGAAAATGGATGATCGTGACAGGCTTCAATTACAGATTGAAATCAATAAACTCCTTTCAAACAACATGCCTTCTTTAACATGGCTGTAAATTTTAGAAGCATATCATAATTGATGTTTAGACAAACTTTCAGCAGTCATTTCAGAGGAAAAAATATTTTGTTCTCTTAATCTGAACAGTTCATGATGCAGGTATATGTATTTCAAAAGTAAAAACTGATAAGCGTAAGGGAGAAATCAAAACCAAAACAGCAAAAGAAAATGAAAAGAAAACAAAGGAAAAATATTTACACAGTGTACACAGGGTTGTCATTAAGTGAAATACCTTTTTAGAGCTTGGCCATTCATTGGATAGTTGTTTGGTTGTCCCTCTAAACTCTGTAATCTGAAAGAGTTGGGACCCAATTTCTCAGCAATTAAAAATGGTCCTAGCCATAAGTTCTGAAACTTCGTATTCTCTCCCTTTCCCTCATGTGGTTTGTCCCATTTTAGGACAAGGTCACCTACTTCAAAGTTTTTGTTAGAGGCAGAGTTGGAATCAAACCAGCTTTTAACCACAAGTTGATGTTGATCCAACTTTCATTTTGCTAGAGCCCTCACCTCCTCTAGTTTTAATAATGCGTTAATTCGATTCTCCAAAGGGGGGCAGTTCTCTTCTTGTATTTTTTGTGATAGTTGCAGTGAGGGAAGAAGAATATGTGGTGGCAGAATTGCCTCTCTACCATAGATTAGAAAGAAGGGAGAGTTACCCACAACATTTTTCAGAGTTAATCTATCAGCCCAGATTGTGTTTAATAGTGCATTATGCCAATTTTTGTGATTTTCATATACCGTCCTCTTGATGATTTTAATCAGATTCTTATTAGTTGATTCTGCCAATCCATTGCCTTGAGGGTAATAGCTGGCAGAATATTTTAATTTAATTCCTTTTTCTAGAGCGAACTCACTCATCTCAAGAGACAAAAAATAGGAAACGTTATCGAATACTAAACAGTCAGGGATACCAAAACGAGTAATCATATTCGAATTTAAAAAGGCAATTACCTGACTGGTATTTACAGCTTTTAATGGGGCAGCTTCAGACCACCTGGTGAAGTAATATGTGGCTATTATGATAAACTTATGCTGCTGTGAGGATGGCAGATTGATTGGACCTATAATATCAAGACCCCACTACTGAAAAGGGGAGTCTACTGAAATAGGCTGCAAAGGGAAGGTTGGTTTCTGTATCCGCCCGGATGCTTTTTGAAAAATAATACACTTGTGACACAAGGCATGAGCATATCTAAAAAGTGTAGGCCAGTAATAACTTGCTCTTAATACTTTATGGGTAGTGGTATCCCCACCAAAATTCCCACCAGCTTCTCCCGCGTGCAATTCTAATAAGACCTTTTCTGCTTCATCTTTCTCAAGACAGCGCATTAGTACTCCATCAAATTTTTGACTAAACAGAATACCATTAATCAAATGAAAGGAGGAAGATTTCAATCTTAGCTCTCTTCTTTTAGTGGGATCCAGGTGACGGTGGGCTGACCCATGTTCAAGACAGAATTTTATGTCATCATACCAGGGACTAACAGAGTTTAGTGCACAACAGATTGAATTTTGGTTGTGTTATCCTAGGTTTGACACATCGTTTTCTTCTTTCTCTCCTGCCACTGAGTCAGCGACTAACTTGCATAGCCCTTGGCCTCTCACTATTTGCACTGGGGTGATTTCTATGTCATACTCTTGCAAGGAGGTGACCCAGTTCACCCTCTTTTTGCCTAGTTCTTTTTGTACTAACAGATTTCTGACGGTTGGGTAGGGAACAATAATTTTTGTCCTAGATTTCAAAAGATAAGATCGGAAATGCTTTACTTCTTTAAAAATAGCATAGGCTTGTTGATCTACTGTTGGGTAATTAATTTTTGCGCCTTTGAAAGCTGAGCTCATAAAGGCAATTGGGACTTCATTGTTTTCAACATTCTTTTGAGTTAGGACAACAACATAGGAGTGGTCAGAAGCGAATGTGTAGAGAGTGAAGTCTTGCGAAAAGTCGGGGCACATCAGAGAAGGAGCGTCTATTATGGCCTTTTTTATTGAATTAAAAGCTTGGTTTTCTAAGGGTCCCCAATGGTATTGTGCGTCCTTTTTTATTAAATTCTATAAAGGTCTCACCATTTCTGAAAAACTGGGGACAAATCTCCTGACAAAGTTTATCTGGCCTAAAAGAGACTGTATAGACTTTTTTGACGAGGGAGGGGGGAGTTTCGAGAAGACTTGAGTCCTTTCAGGGTCGATAATCATCCCTTTGCTTGATACAATAAATCCTAAGAGCTTACCTTGTTCTATTGCGAAGATAGATTTTTTAGGATTTAAGGAAATGCCGTACTTATGACATCGCTGTAGAACAGACCTCAAATGAGCTAGATGATCAACTTTGTTTTTAGAGAATACAGTAACATAATCTAGGTAAACTACGATATATTGATTGATTAAGCCTCAGAAAGAAATGTCCATCACTCTCTAGAAAGTGGCACCAGCATTAATGAGTCCAAAGGGAATTTTCCTATAAGCGTAGGTGCCCCATGGGGTGCGGAAGGTAATTTTAAGTTGGTCTGGAGGAGACATCAGGACTTGGTTATACCCTGAAAATCCATCCAATAAGGATAATCTTTCAGAACCAAATGCCTGTTGAAGGATCTATTCCATGGGTGGGACAGGGTAGTTGTCTTTATCATACACTCAATTAAGGTTTTAGAAATCGACGCATAGTCGGATTTCACCACTCTTCTTCCGGACAGGGACCAGATTAGAGACCCATTGTGTGTGCCTAAGTGGGAAAATTATCTTAGCATTCAGGAGTTTATTTAATTCTTTTTTTATGGTCTGTTCGAGCTTAGGGTGCATTTTTCTTAACTTTTGTTGAAACGGAAAGGTTTGGGGTTTCATATGAATGACGTGTTGTATGATGTTAGGATCAAAGGTTTTTAGGTTGTCATACGTCCATGCAAAAACATCTTTGAATTCCTTAAAAAATTTAATAAATGACGTTTTCTCTTGTTCAGAACACCCCACCCCTAAATTAATTCACTGTGGATTGTCATTAGTTCCCAAGTTTACTTTTTCATACGATAAAGAGGAACTGTTTGTTTTACAATTGACCGTTTTTTGAATTTGTCTTGAAGATCATAAAAATTTTCTAATCTAACTACAGATTTAGGAATAGAATTTACCATGTCCGATGAAGATTCAGAAGATCTCGGATCTGGTATTACCATGAAATCGTGAAGATTCTCATCATGAGTGCATTCGTCGATCACTGCGCCTTGGAAAGTTTCTTCCATATGCAGAAAACTAATAATTTTTTGATCGTCATCGAAGACTCTCCAATTCATGATGTTGTCGGGAACGGATGGCCTGAACAACAGTTCAACGGAGAATGCATTCGGGGACAAGCCTTCTGCAGGAAAGAGTTTCGAAGCTACGTTAGCTAATAAATCGGCTTCTGAATTATTCAATCTAGGAATAGAATTTATGTTAAAACCAGAAAACTTATTCACCAAATCCCATACCTCAGATTGGTATCTTTTAAGATGCGGAGACAAATAGTGGATAGAATCTCTTACCTGTCTAACCACAATTTTCGAATCGCTAAAGACAGTCAAATTTTGAATGTTCATATCTAATGCTTTCCTGAGGCCTTGCAATAAAGCCTCATATTTTGATGTGTTGTTTGCACATTCAAACTCTAACCTGCATGCAATCAGGGTTTTGTTACCTACTGGATCAATAATAACGTAGCCCGCACCAGCTCCTTCCTTGGACTTTGACCCATCAAAGTAAAGAGACCATATACAATTTTTGTCGGGTGCATGAGACCATTGGGTAGGAACTGTTGGCTGCATATATGCCACATTCTTGGACTATTGTTTCGGGTTAGTGATGGTGGAAGTCTCGGCCATGAAATTACCAAAAACGTTATCCATCCCTTATATTTCGGGTGAATCGACAGAAGGTGTAAATGGTTCATTAGGATCATTTAAATCTGTCACTGTGAACTTTAGGTAATGTTCACGATTTAACTTGATTTTGTTGGGATTTCCGTTCTCGGGCAGCCACAAGTGAGACCAATCTATCGTGAAATAGCCGTGTAGCTGCTCTGACCAGTCTCTGCTTCAAAAAAAAACCATAAACTTATGGAATATCCGCAACAATAATTTCAATCACTTGATGAACTTTGGGGTTATATGATAATCTTATAAGAACATTCCTTAATTCGCCTATAACCTTAACACTAGTTCGATCAAGTTGGATGATCTTTAAGGTGGATGGTTCAACTTCAGCTTTAATCTTCTGACACATAGACCATGGCATTACATTGGATGACGCTCCTGAGTCTACCATGCAATTGTGCACGTTCCTATTAAAGATTTCAAAAGTTAACAAAAATGGAGGGACGTTTCTGCGAGTACTAATGGTGGAAGCTTGTGGCTTTTTACTCACAGTCTCTAAAGATAATTTATGTACATTTGTTACATTATTTACAGGAAGGTCTCTCTTCTCATGAGGATCATAAGTATTTTTAGCGGAGGCCTTCTGAGGAACTTTTGGGTTGTTCTGAAAAACTTTGTTACTTCTTGGATTACCGTTTTTTCTATTCTCTGCAATATTCTGTAACATTTTTTGTAGCAGAAACGAAAATTTTAATAATTCATAAACATAAATGTTAGTCCTTAACTTTTTTAGATCTTCAACTAAATCATAATCTAAGCTTGGGTTCGCATAATTATGTTTAGTCTCAATTGTTCTAGACTGTTTTGGGGGTGAAGTCATAGTGTTTTCAGAAGAAGGTTTGTTTGCTATCCGAGAAGTCATAGTGTTTTCAGAAGAAGGTTTGTTTGCTATCCAAGAAGTCATAGAAGTCATAGTCAAATTTTGATCGAAATCTGCAAAATCATATATGAATTATCTTATGACAGCGAAGCTAGTATTTTTTATTTTTATAACTTTTATGAAAAAGAAATGAAATGATAGCTATCTAACTAAGCAATAAAAATAACAATATGTATTATATATCTATCTAAACTACAAGGAATTCTTATATTAATTGAACTATTAAAATAAAATAGCAAACTGACTTGAAATTATCATCTCCTACTTGTCCTGTACATAGGCATCTGTGTTCACTATTCGATGAGGCCAACCCGCACCAGATTTTCCAATACTTTGCGTAAACACGAAGAAACAACGCTTTTGAATGCTAACAATAGAACATGTAAAGGATGAAACAACAACAATCTTATAATTTACAAATGATTACACTAAGATAAATCTCACTGCAAAGATTTGTATATAATTGTTCATTTAATAAAGAAGATTAACCCTCTATTCATTAAATTGAAATAGGATAACTGTTGTATGTAAAATGAGAGACATCAAATATGGACACTATTTAAATCCCATCACATCAACCTGTAACAAATTATGATATCTAAAGTAGTCAATAATTCGATTACAAATTGAAATGCACAAAAAACTTGAAAAAAAGTATGATATATTGAAGCTAAAGTCGTATAAACATCTACTTTCATTCGAGTCTGAGTAATCATCAATCCATAGTCTCTACTCCCAAGCATCGATGGTTTTGTTTACAAAAATAATACATATATAAAGGCCACAAGATGAAAACATTCCTTGTGGAAATTATCAAAACTATTGCAAAAATTATGGGAATACAATCTCCCAAATTCCTGTTCCTATCTAAAACTAATAGCCCAATCCAAAACTATGTAAAAAAAAACATGTTCAAAGATGCCACAGTTGATCCAATTTCCTTTAAAATTCGTGTGTACCTATCAATGCACAAGAATACATGGTGTTCAGATTGTATTTTAGTTGTAAAATCAAAACAATTCATATTTTCATAGCTAGCTACATAATCTCACGATTCTGTAGCTAGTTATTATTTACAAACAGAATCGTATTGTATCAATTCAATCATAACCGAAATAGATGTGATTGAGCAAACAAATCCTTTATGCTAATTCAAAGAAAACAAAATCGTTTTAAAATCACTTTTGAAACACCATACCTCGGTTTCAGGGATTTGATTCGATCAAGCTATTTTTGAATTAACAATGGCAGTGGCTGCCTCTACATTTTTGAAAACGACAGAGCCTGTGGTCTTCTTCCTTTTATCATTAGCTAGCAACCTATCGTTTTCTTTGGTTAGCACATTTACTCGGTCCTCCAAGGACTTGATTCGGGATTGGAGTACAGGGACATCTGTATAATATCGGTCGAGCCAAGAGTTGCATTCATTGCACTGTGGTTGATCAGGACGTGTAATTACAGGTGAAGAATCTCTTAATTTACCAGCAGTTCCACTGTCAAGTTTGATCCCGGGGAAGTTGGGGTCATCTCTAAGGCACAGTTGGATGTTCGTCACATAGTCATAGGGCTTGCCTGAACAAAGGTCGTGTGAGTATGGATACTCCTCGGTTAGAAATCATTCGATTTCGAAATCAGAATCTTCACTCAACAAGATTGGTTGTTGGTCTATGTTTTGTTTAGGTTTATTGCGAGCACACCTTGATACCCAGTGCGCAGCCTTCTTACCCTTGCAATTGACATCATTGTTACCCTTACCCTTTTTCCTTGCGGACCTTTTAACAGGCTTACCACCATCTTTTAGGCATGAATCAAGCAGGGTGTCGGTTTGGGTAGGGTTCGGGTAGGTCGAGGGTTCAAGAGAGGGTAAGAGTGTGGGAGGGGGCATGACAGGCCAGGCCCGACAAGGGTTTCTGTGACCACGGTTTTGTCAACTTGTCCAATTTCAGGATTGGAAAAGCCATTCCTCAACAAGAAAGCTTCCCAACAGTCGCCACTCAACCTCAAATGATGAACTATAACAATTTTAATTAAACAGTGGTGGAAGAGGCTGGAGTCGGCTTTCTCCCTCTTGAAACTTTTAGCCATTTTATACAGACTCCGAAGGAGTAAATGTGGCATATTTAAAGGAAAATCTATGAAACTCATGAGCAGTCGAAGGTGGTATAGGAAAACTAAACCGTATCTACCCTTGCATGTAATGAATTGCTTGATAATGGCCAACAAATCATGCCACCTAGACTTAAGAGCTGTAATTGGCATACCTTTGTCGCAACTATTGATTTTCCTTGAGGTAAACAATAGTGGCCATGGTACTTCATCAACCTTCGAATTTTTAAACCATTTATGCCCTTTGGCTGGTAGACCAGTGGTTGAGATAAGGAAATTCTCCTTCAATTCTAGTTGGATGTCCCCAACTTTGGCCCTGCATCCATCGAATGTAAGTGCAAATTTCTGAGCGATTGCGAGGTTGAAACCCTCGAACTTCTCAATAAAAACCAACCAACCATTCCTCTCTAGGTCCTCTCGAGCGTTATCAAACAATAACAACGTTTGGACACCGTTGGGCTCAATTCGCACTACAGGAGACACAGTTGATAGCATAAAATCAATAGGGTAATCGGCGAGGGGGTTTGACAGGGTAGATACAGAACTATTTTTCCCGCAGCTTCCCCAAAACAGGCAAAGGCAACCCAAAATGAAAGACAGAGCATTAATTCTTATGCATGTGAGGGTAGTAATTTGGGACCATGCAAAACTATCATGTTGGCTGTACAATCAACGGTGCCTATTCAAATCATAACAGTGTATATCCAAAAAGATTTTAACCAAATGAATTATCACATAACCATTGAAAACCATGGTATTCATAACCAAAAATCGATCTGAATGTTAAATAAACAATGTCATTTGCACAATTTTAAAAGAAACACCAATATGTTGAATATTGCATCGATGATTACATCAAGGACACCAACATGTCAAATGAACCATGATTTGACCCAAAATTAATGTGTTCAATAAAACAATTGCATCAACGATTTGATCAAAGACACCAAAATATCAAATAACCATTGCATCAATGAACTTATAAATCGAAACCATATTAACAAAAGTCAAAAGCAAAGTGAGTGGTGGTTTGGTGTTTTGATAAATGTGTGAACAGTGGTGAGTTGGAGGTAAAAGAGTTATGACCACATATAACAATCCAGAAGATCATTTTAATGCCATCAACATGAATCCCAACTGTAGGTTTTCACGCTTTCTGCCGTGAAAATGAAAACAAAAAGCAGGTATGTGAAAGCGAAAGATAATAGTCTCATTTTTATTTTTAAATTGCGACGAGTATTGAGGGTTCAAAACCCTTGTGTAGGCATCTTGTAAGGAAAATATAGGAATGAAAATGGTTGTGAACACACATAGAAACCGTCGACCAAGAAAATAACTATGATCAAAGAGATGATTATTTCGGTTGTCATGGTCGAGTTCGTTGATGACCATACTATGCTAATTGTTGGAAAAATGATCACGATAATGGAGACTGTCCTATAAAATATAGGATTGATCTGAAATTATGTAACATATGTGGCATTGGAGATCACTCTCTAGAACAATTCCCGATAGTGCTCGAAAAAATTATACCTAGAAATATTGGGATTCTACTACACACTATATATAAAGAAGATGTAAGGAACTTTAATAATTTACATATTGTTACACGGCCAAGCCCAGGACACGACATCCATACTCCACAACAAAACTACCAAAGAAAAATACTAACAACTTTCCAAACCCAGATAAAGAAGAGAAAATGATGAGAGGAGCTCTTAAATTCTTCAGGAATGCAACATAAGATCAACAAAATCCAAGAAGTTGAGATGAACACATCATCCATGAATTTTTGAAACTACTCAAATAAAATCAATCGATAGGTAGGCTATTGGACCTACTCAACATATCGCGAGAATACAAAGATGGTCAAAAACCAAACAAGGATGCAAATTATCTCTCTTACAACAGCAAAGATTATGATCCACGAGTTAACTTGGAAATACAGGAATGATGGTTAATCAGGTGGTAGTCGATTTTGGTTCGTAGGTTAATATTTTACCAAGAGAAACATCAACCCAACCTAACACCCACATTGAATTATATTAAGTTAGTTGATCAGATATTAATAGAACCAATCGAAATAATAGGAAATGTCGACACACAAATTATGGGAATACCGACTTCGGTTGACTTTGAGGTGATCAAGCTTGTCATAGGAATTCCAACATATGAAGCTCTTTTCAATCAGCCATGGGGTCAATGAATGAAAGAAACTATCTCCCTGGAAAGAGATAGAATCAAACTAAAAGGAAGTGGGAGAAAAATAATTAATTCCCTGGATCCAAAGGAAGGAAAACCATGGATGGACTCATGGGACGAAGATCAGGAAGCTAGATGTTTATATCAGATAAATAATGATAAAAAATACTATATAGAACTGAACATAGAAGGAGAAATTTTGAGAGAATCTCCCATGTTGGTTGTACATAATTCTGACTCTTCCCTATACAGCTGGAAAATAGAGAACTATGAAGCACATGCAAAATACTATTGTTCTATCAAAGTTATTCCAAAGAAATATCTTAATGTGTGCTATTCAATCCAAGTTGTACCAAAATTTTATGAAAACATATCCCAAAAAACTCCCACTCTCATTCTGACGAACATTCAGATAAGAAAACCCTTGTGATACAGTGAGTGACATACCCCTTCAACTCACGTGGAAGAGGTAGAAAAATCCATAGGATATCAAGGAAGAACACAGAGTCTTGTGGAAACTTTCATAGGCCGGGTTGCAATATGGTGGGAAAAACATTCCCCTCGATTACAAACATGGACGACAGTGTCGACATATTTCGTTGAAATAATCAGTGACAATAAACTATCAAAAGATGCATATATTCCTACCTTCAAACTTGACTATGATCCAATAGAGCATATCCAAAGTTGTGAAATCGAATGGTGAATAATTGGATACAAGGATGAAAGGGTATGGCCCCATATGTCTCCAAGTACATTAGATGAGATACTAAGAAAATGGTACAAAATTGAAGAGGCATGCGACCACACTTCCAACTAGACCAAAATCAAAGGAAATTTTGTCCAAGACTTCAAATTTAATCCAGTAGAGGAACACTTGAAAGACATAGCATGCCATATAAAAATATTTCTATAAAGTCCATCACCAACTCAAAATAAAGAAAAAGAAAATATTTCGATCGTTGAAAGATCAACATCGACATGTAACTTTGTGTTGGTATAAAACAAGGAAATCTCGACTGCTCGGAGGCTTGATATGGAGAATACAAAATGGACAGGATAGACATTCCAATGGAAGAAAGTCCATCCATCATTACAGAATCATGTGAAATCAGTATTAATCATAGCCATGGAACACAAAGAGGACCCAGAACAACTCGACTTCCCAAAAATATTTACGAAAATTGAATAAGTAGAATGCCATCTTGACGAAGCAAAGTCACCAGAATGGATGGATGCAGAAATAAGAATGAAAGAATTAGACATATCAAATGATGAATTACCAAAAATGGTGAGCGTAGGTGATTATTGGTCTGATAAGAAAACAACCGACATAGGCATTCTATTAAAAGAGTACCAAGAGTTTTTTGCATGCGACTACAAGGACCTGAAAGGACTTGTAGAGGAAATAGGTGAAATTAATATCGAATTGATCCCAGGAGCAAAGCCAATTAAAAAGGCACCATACAAGATAACACATAATTACAAACTGATCATTCAAAAGAATATAGAAGGAATGCTACAAGAAGGCATTATGTATCCTATCAACAAAGAAGAATGGGCAAGTACGATGGTGGTACAACCAAAGAAGCATGATCCAAAGAAGTTAAGAATTTGTGTCGACTTTCGAGGTCTGAAAACAGACTATGCCAGATCCTTTCTCCACCCCTTTTGCCGTTGAAATCATAAAAAAATTCATTGGTCATGAATGTTATTCATTTACTGATTTATTCTCAGAATATAACCAAGTGCCAATCGCAAAACAAGATCAAGCAAAAAGAACTTTCATGTCAGAATTTGGATCTTTTTCCTACATAGTTATGCCTTTCGGACTAAAGAACACACCAACAGTTTTTTCAAGACTAGTGGTCAAAGCATTCCAATAGTACATATACAAAAGCATGGTTGTATACTTCGATGATTGGACAATCTATAGTCTACTCAGAAATCACATACAATGGCTTCAACTTATGTTAGAACATTGTAGACAAATTCAACTATCACTTAACATCATAAAATATATATTTGCCACACCTATTGGAATATTTCTCTGACACATGGTATGTAAAGATGGAGTGAAGGTCGATATAGATAAAATAAATATTATCCTTGATCTAAAACCCCCCGTAAATAAAAAACAGATCAATATTTTATTGGGTCATACTAGATATTATAGTAAGCTTATACGCCACTATTCAAGCATCACCTTCCCAATGGATGAGCTTCTATGAAAATATGTTGAACTCAAATGGAGCCAAGACTTCCAAGAATCCTTCGAATTTTTAAAGAAGAAGTTGGTCGAAGCACCTATTCTCAAATTTCCAGATTGGTCAAGAAATTTTCATGTCCATGTAGATGCATCGAATGTAGTTGTCGGGTTGTTTTTATCTCAACCATATGATGACACAATGGATAACCCAAATGCATATCCAAGTCAGAAGATGAATAAAGTAGAAAAAAACTATTCGAATACAGAATGGGAAGCCTTATCAATGATTTTTGCATTACAAAAGTTTCATCATTATTTATTAGCAAACCCTTTTACATTTTTTACATACCATCAAGCATTGAAATACTTATTCAATAAACCAGTACATCAAGGAAAGATTTGTCGATGGCTACCATTATTTCAAGAATTTGAATTTGAAGTAATCATTCGACCAGGGAAAAGAACGTTAGACATGGTCACTTGTAGGAATAGACGATGACCTCCTAGATGCAGACTTATTCAGAGTAGAAGCTACACCTAAGGATCTAGAAGACATTTCCATTTTCTTAGAATAAAGAAAATCTCCAGAGGATCTCCCGACAAACAAAAAGAAAACTCTACCCATGAAAGATGCACCATTCACAATAATTAATGGATACTTATACAAAATGGGAATGGAAGATGTGCTAAGAAGATGCGTTCCAGAACATGAACGAGAGTATGTCATCAACGAAGCCCATGCAGGAGCAGTTGGAGGACATTTTCAAGCTGATACAACAACCATGAATATATTACAAGTAGGCTTCTGGTGGCCGACCATAAAAAAAGACTATCGAGATCAAGTTAAAAAATGTGATAGATGTCAGAGACTGTTTGACCCTTGTGGAAAAATGAAATTCCACTATGTTCGATAAACCCTAATCAAGCTTTCAAAATTTAGGCTATCAACTTCATCGGGTGATTACCAGAGAGGGAAAGGAGAACTGGTGATAAGTACATAATCATTGTGCTCGAGTATGTAACTAAATGGGAAGAAGTTGAGTCGATAGAATATTGTACCAAATAAGTAGCAGCTAGATTCATCTACGAGAACATCATTGCAAGATTTTCCTACCCTATGACACTAATTAGTGACTAGGGAACTCACTTTGTAAATCAAACAATTAAAGTTCTACTAGAAAAATTCTTAATCGACCATAGAAAAATGACATCCTACCACCCACAAGAAAATGACGCAGTAAAAGAATTTAATAAAACATTACATAAGGGACTTATGAAAATTTGTGTTATAAATAAAGATGATTAGGATGATAAGATTCATGCAATCCTCTAGGAATATATATCATCATTCAAAAGATCGACTAGATAAACACCATTCAATCTAGTCTATGACCAAGAAGTTGTAATTCAGCTAAAATTTTGGACTAATTCCAACAGAGTCACAGCTATAGAAAAATTTGGCGAGAACCAAAACTTGAATGACCCACTGTACCAATTGAACAAATTGGAGGAAGAGAGGTTAATAGTGATTCATCATCAAGAAGTTCAGAAACAACAAAAAAAAGCATGGCATGATCGTCACTTAAATAAAAAGGATATAAAAGAGGGAGACTTAGTCTTATTGTATGACAATCGTATAAAAGAAAAACCATTAAAATTGGAAACAACATGGCTAGGGCCTTATGTGGTGGAAGACATTCAACTGACCAAAGCAGTCGAACTCAGAACGTTATTGGGACATCCATTTAAGAAACTAATCAATGGATCTCTTTTAAATAAATATCAAGTATAAAAGAAAATATAACTATGTTAGAAAAATTTAGCAAGGAGTTGCCAACATGAACCGACTAAAATAACTAATCAAACTTATAAGAAATAAACCTTGCTTAATAATAATAAACAAAAACGGAAGTTAGAAAATTTAGGTAAAAAATTGAAAAGTTAAAGTATTTAACATGTATCCATAACAATAAATGAAAAGAAGCAATAAAATGGAGATATAAAGTATCATGTGGTCAAGATCGAGACAATATAACAGAATATGTTCTCGACGTTATACACCTTCGACCAACTTAAGAAAAATAATCATAAGAAAATAATCCAGTGAAAGGACTAGTCTAGGAGCAAGCGAGCGTTTTTCAAATGAGCGTAGATCAGGCAAGCGAAGATCTTATGAACATGAATCAAGAGAACATGATTGGAATGCCAAAATAAGACATCATTTAGACTCAACAAAAATCATCAAAATGAATGAACAAGAAAGCCATCACCGACATACACTAAGTAATTCAAGTAATAAAGTATGCTTAAGAAATCTAGTCAGTTAGCTTACATATCGACCATGCTTCAACAATCGAAATACGGTCGGTCGAACACGGAAAAGAACATGTCAAATGGATGTTGATGTCAGCACACTAAGTACATTTACGACATGATAGAAAAGACATATATTAATAACATAATTAAAAATGATCGGTGTCATAATGAAAAATATGTCACAGCCATCCATAGATTCCCTTGTCATGCACAATGTTCACGGAGAACCCTTCAGCATTATCGTACGAGAGAGATTGCACGAGATTTTTTTCAACAACCATAGAGATATCAACATGTAAAAGGTAATGGTCTCTTGAGAATGCTCTGCAATTAGGGTTTCATGCTCCAACGATTCCCCCCCCTCTCTTTCGCCAAACACCTCTGCACGCACCTACCACAAACTGCACAGAAGCTATGACCGGATCAACAAAATGACAACAGAAGGGGGGGCGAAATCGCTCTCATACTGTAACATTGCAGCAAATGATCTGGAGAATGTTTGTGCATGCAGGCCATCCTTAGAACCACCTCTGCACCTATGATAATAGTACCTGCAGGAAGAAATGCACAGAGGCACAGGCACGAGTATGGGTGCAAAGACCTCACATCCAAAAGAAACTCGAACCTGGATACCAGGAAAATGTATTCTGCAGGCCCCGACTGTGCCCTGATACATCATAAAGAGAAACAAAATAGGTGAACACACTCAGTTCATGAGAGACCATGTCCTCATAGGCAAGTTCCTAGGCCTTTGGCCTTCAAAAAGAGACTTGGCTCGCTGGATCAAAGCCTGGTGGAACCCCAAGGGAGACTACAAGCTCCAGCTAAGCTATTAAGGATTCTTCACAGTTATATTCTATAACCTGGAGGGAAAATACCATGTATTCGAAGGCGGACCCTATTTCTACAACTCGACGGGTCTTTATCTTCGCTTCTGGATTGAACGCTTTTGCCTAGAAAAGGAGAACTTTTCCTATGCCCGGGTATGGATTCGCCTCTACTCCCTACCTCAAGAGTTTTGGTTAGAAGAAATTTTACCAGGAATCGAAAACACTCTAGGCAAGCATGTCAAGTTCTCATAATCCACCAAGCATAGGAAGTACACCTTTTATGCCAGAATCTGTGTTTACATGGACATATCCAAATCCCTCATAGGAATGATAACCCTAGAATACCAAGATAAGGAAAGGGCTCGAACCATAGATTGCAAACACATACCATTCAGATGCAGAAAGTGCCATGAGCATGGACATATCTTCAGGGATTTTCCCCTTAATGTCCCCCCCAAGCCAAATGAGGAAGAGAAAAAAAAGGATGGCTTCACTCAGGTGCAGAATCGCAAAAGGAAAACGCAGAAGAAACTAGCTACCAACAACGGCCAGAAAAATTCCAATACCAACTCCTTTGAAGCCCTTATAAATCTACTAGAGGAAGAAGAAGTCGAAAACCCCCACAAAGAAATGGGAACAAAGGACAACAATGACAAGGAAAACCAGAAACCAAAGCAGTCCCTAACCTAGGGAGCCCCAAGCGTCCAAACAATCCACCCAGACTCAGGAAAAGAAATAGAAAAGGAGGAAGACATAGTCATGGAAATGGATGAACATGACCTAGCAGAAATAGACCTAAATAGACTTGAAGAATCTCTTAACAAAAAATACCTACAAACCCTATCAAAATATCAGCTCCGAAAAGTCCACAAGGTATTTTTGGACTCGTCAGCAGGGGCCACCATACGACTAGGAATCAGAGGGGACCCAAACTCAGATCAAAGAAGAAATCCAAAGGAGAACAAAAGACGAGGTAGGAAAATGATACAACAACTAATCAAAGAGGTCGAAAACTACATGATCAACTCAAGACAGATACACAAGCTCTCTGAGAGCTCCTTTTCCCACCCACCAAACTGTTAACCATGAAGGTCATCACTTGGAACATCAAAGGCCTCAATGAAATATGAAAACAAAGGATCCTTTGAAACTGTATCAAAATGGAAGACCCATACATCCTCCTTCTCCAAGAAACCAAATGTGTGGGGAAGACCATATAATAGATTCTCAAAAGATGTTGGCACACCTGAAGTTCATACCACATAGACTCAAAAGGTGTTGCAGGAGTCCTAGCTATCCTATGGAACCCAGAAACGGTCATTCTAGACCAAGGATTTTCCACTCCAGGAACTCTCACAGCCCACTATCGAGCCATAGGCTTTGACAAATATCGGTTGATCATCAATGCCTATAGACCATAGAACATCCAGGAAAAATACCTTTTCCTTCAGAACATAGCATACATAATCTCCATAGCCAAAAACCAGAGATGGATTATTGGGGGAGAATTCAACATGATCCTCACTCTGGAGGAAAAAAGAGGTGGGAAGAAGAGATTGGAACAAGACAACATAAAATTACAGGAACTCCTGGATCAACACAAACTGGTATATATAGAAAATGACAACAACACCTTCACTTGGAATAACAAGTGAATAGGACCCCAACAAATAGCCTGCAGGCTCGATCACTTTCTTCTCTTAGAGACCCTTCTCTTGGAAGGACCCCTAATCGATTCCAACGTCCTCCCCAAAGAAGGCTCAGACCATTGGCTGGTTCAGCTATGGGTTGACACTATGGCCTCCCCAAAGCTCAAACCCTTTAGATTTCAAAAGTTGTGGCTTTCCCACCTAGACTTCCAAGAAATGGATCGTCATTGGTGGAACACGGTCGAGATCCTGCAGGGAACCAAAATGCATTGCTTCTAACAGAAGCTCAAATACTTCAAGCAGCAGGTGTAAAAGTGGAACAAAGAAGTCTCCAGAAACATATTTCAGGAGATGAAACTTCTGGAACAAAAAATCAAAGCCCTATAGACGCAGGCTATTCAAACCGAGTACACCCCAACTCAACAATAGGAACAGTAGCACACCAAGCAGAAGATGGAAGAAAGGCTCAAACAAGAAGAAATTCTCTGGAGACGGAAATCCAGAGTTCAATGGCTCAAAGAAGGAGAAAAAAACAGAAAAATCTGCCACCTCTCTATGATCCACATATGCTTCATCAACTGCATAACCAAGTTGGAAAACACTCAAAGAATCCCCCTGCTCACCCACTAGGACATCACGCAGGAGCTCACCAACTACTACAAAGACCTCCTCTCAAAGCCCCTAAGGGACCACACTGAGGCAATTGGAAGAGTGATAGACAATATTCTGACACTCATTACCCAGGAACAAAATGAATCCCTCATGACTCCCATAAGCCAAGATGAGGTATATCAGGCCATACAGGAGCTACCCACATGAAAAGCTCCAGGACCTGATGGTTTAACAATGGATTTCTTCCACTCTTGTTGGCCTATGCTAAGGTTGAAGTCTGAAAATTGGTGGAGGAATCACACATCTCTGGCAAATTCCTCCCAGCCCTTAATGGCGCCTTCCTCACCCTGATACCCAAATAAGAGAGGGTCACCAATCCGAATAATTTCAGACCCATAGCGCTCTGCAATGTGATCTACAAAATCATCTCTAAAGTTATAGCTCTCATACTCAAGCCAATCCTCCCCTTCATCATCTCAAAGGAGAAATCAAGCTACATAAAAGGAACACAAATCATGGACAATGTCATTCTGGTCCATGAGGTCATCCACTCACTCAAAATCACATGCACACCAGGTATGCTTCTAAATCTCGACCTCAGCAAATCTTTTGATAAACTAAGTTGGCACTACATAAAAGTTGTCTTAACGACCTTCAGCTTCAACACCAATTGGATAGACTGGATCATGAACCTCATCACCTCTACCTTCTTCTCAATCCTAGTTATTGGCACCCCCTCCCATCCCTTCTCCCCCTCGTGGGGAATAAGGCAAGTGGACCCTCTTTCACCTTTTCTCTTTGTAATAATGGTGGAGGGTCAGGGATGATACATAAAATCCTCCATCGAAAATGGATCCTTGCAAGGCCTCCCCCTCCATGGAATCCAACTTCTGGCCTCTCAGATTCAATTCGTAAATAATACCATGCTTATGAGCACCCCCATGGTGCAGGAAGTTAACAAGCTCTGCTCCATCCTCTCTGATTTCAACAAAGCCACCAAAACTTCCTTCAACCTAGAAAAATTGCAGTTGTTCTTATTCAACACCCCAAAGGCCATCTAGCATCACATCTCTCAGCTTCTCTCCATCCTTGTCTACTCCCTACCTACTCAATATTTAGGCCTCCCCTTTTTGGATTCAACAACACGCAATATTTCCTAGGATTCCCTCCTGCTCTCCATTTCCAATCATCTCAATACCTAGACCTTTCTCTCACTCAATCTCCCAACTAGAACTACCCTCCTAAAATCCGTTCTCCAAGCCATCCCTACCTACCTCTTTTCTGCTCTAGCAGGCCCCCAATCAGTCATAAAGAAAATTTGAAATCTACAGAGGAACTTTCTTTGGCATGGTCACAACCCTGACAAAAAATGGGCTCTAGTCAACTGGGACAAAGTTTGTAAACTCAAATCCATCGGAGGCCTTCGCCTCCATGATTCTGGTAAACTCAACAACACTATGGGAGATAAAATCTGGTGGAGATGGATCAAAACCTCCAAAGAAATATGGGCTAATATTTGGAAACACAAATACACGCCACACATCCAACATTCTCGTTGGATCCACATGCAGGACAAAATACAAGGTTCCAATATCTGGAACACGGCCTGGAGGAACATACCACTTATCTAGGAACATGCCTTCTAGGAAATTCATAATGGTCAAACCACCCAGTTATGGACTGACTCCTGGAAACAGAGGCCACCCCTCCAATCAAAAGAGAATATGTTGCATTATGAAAACCAAATAAAAAATCTAACTACTTCCAAAGTAGATGACATGTGGGTGGCCAACCCAAACAACCACCCCTAGAGAACCTGGAAATCCACGCATCAGGACCTACAAGCAGCAGAAAAATGAAACTTGCATAATTGGAAGCAAACAATCTCCCCACAAAGAATACACACAAGCAACGACCACGACATTCTATGATGGCAACACTCACCTCATGGAAACTTCACTCTGAAAGAAGGATATGCCCTACAGGAAGGCTTTCAATCTCTACCAAAGGACCCCATCTGGACCACAGTCTGGAAATCTAAATTCTGGCCTAAAATCTCCATGTTCCTCTGGCTCCTTCTACAAAACAAGATCCTAACCTAGTACAATCTCTAGAGAAGAGGCTTTATCAGCCCCTCGATCTTCCATCTCTGCAATAAACATGCAGAAACCATGGAGCACCTCTTAAATAACTGCACCATCAGTGTTGATATATGGGACCATGCCACACAACACTTACGAAGAACCCATCGAGATAAATGCAACATCATAAACATGATCATAAATTGGGGATCAGGACCTTACAAAATCCAACTCCTTAATAGAATCTGGCAGCTCCTACCAAGATTCCTAGTTTGGCAACTTTGGAAAGAAAGAAAGAAAAGATTCTTTCAATCGCAACCCTCACCCCCTGCCATCTTCTGGTCCACCATTCACTTGCACCTTCAAGAAATCCTCCAGCTCCATCCTTGGACAAAAGATGACCTCCCCAATGACCCTGCAGAAACCTTGATTTTCAACTCCTAGGGCCTCACGCTCTCCTCCACCTTTTCTCCCCCACCCTCCCTCTCCCCCTCTTCCCTTATGGTCAGCCCCTCGATCTAGTCCCCCCCTCCACCCAAGTTCTACAAAATAAACTTCAATAGAGCCTCAAAAGGAAATCCAGGCCCCTCCAGGGTGGGAACAGTGATAAGGGACAACCATGGCCAAATTCACAACATCACAGCCGAAAACCTGGGCTTCGACACCAACAACTCGACGGGGTTTGATCAAAGGATTTCAACTAGCTCTGGACCAGAACCTCACCTTCCTCATCATCGAAGGATATTCCAAATTCATAATTGAGCTATCCTTGAAAATCCTCAATGGAAGGAACCCGAAAAGAATTACCCCCAGCTGGCGCCTACTAGGCCCTCTACACATATTTCAGTCACTACTCAAACCCTCTCTTACTATCATCACCTCTGACATGAGGTGGGATGCGAACAAAGTAGCTGATAGACTAGCCAATGCAAGAGTGGACCTCACATAGTAGATCACCCTCACAAACTCTAGGAGGCCCCAAACCTCAACAATTTGGACTCACTTAAAAGAGATGGCTCGAAGGGACTACCCACACTGGATGGGGTACCACTTGGCCAAAGGAGGGGGACATATGGCAGGGACACATGGTGGAGGGAGTTATTGTCCCAAGATGCCACCCCTAACGTACTTACTCCCCATGGAACATACCATGAGGAGAGTTAAATCAGTGTGTCTGGCGGAGCTCTTGGATGAGCGATCCAACCAGGCTACTAGTACCAGTCTCTTGCAACAGTCTTGTTGGCCTTCAATGGAGATGGTAGAAGCATTAATGGCTCCTTACAACGTTAAAAGTGACCCTGGTACACATTTCTTCCTATTTTTTTCCTGTTAGGATCACTGAGCAAAGCTCCTCGGTCCTTCTGGCCTCATAGCTTGCACTATGTGTGTCCTCCTGGCTTCAAATCACCATTACCTCTCCCCCACATCCCCCTCTCATCCCCCCCACCCCCTGGTTCTTCCCACCATGCCTTGAGAGTGGGGAAAGCCTAGGCGGGGTACCAGAAAAATGAATGCCCTCACCCAAGCCACCAAACTCACAACCTCTTAGCAAGCTTTCATTGCTCATTTTAGTTTCTCCCATAGCCACAAAAGAAGCACTCAGACAACCCTGCGTGCTCCAAAAAGGGAGACCCTGTCACCCTCGTTTCAAACTCAAACTTCCCTGCGCACTCCAAAATTGGAGACCCCGTCTCCCCAGGCGCATTCTCCACTGTCGTCTCTGCATTTTCCAGCTAGCACCTCGAAGGAAGAGACGCCTTCGCACCTCGACCTTAACACCGTCAAAGAGGAGGCACCACCTCCAATTTTGCATTATGGTCTGATCATGACAAGGCCACCTCTAATTTTGCAACCAAGCTCGAGCTTGGTGAACATGACAGTGTCACCCTCTAAGGCATGCCTCCCCATGGCCACTAG
This sequence comes from Picea engelmannii, assembly GCA_009831015.1. NCBI lineage: Eukaryota > Viridiplantae > Streptophyta > Pinopsida > Pinales > Pinaceae > Picea > Picea engelmannii. The sequence continues at coordinate 93,511 of ML792343.1, forward strand.
CCTTCTTGCCCCACCAGTTCTCAAACCAGGAAATCCTTACTATTGGGACGTAAGTTGTATCGTGTAGGAGGAAATCCCTCCAAGATGGCAATTGACACATGTAGGGAAGGACTCAACTGCAATGGAAGACACAGGCATGGAAAAAGGAGAGGATAGCTCACACTTAGCCTATCATCTGGCAGAGGAGCATCTTAAGCTCCTCTTCGACATCTGGCAGCGGCAGGATGAATAGGTGCATGGGCATTTGATGATCAATCAATGACTGGACTTGTTGTTTGAGGCATTCACAGATGCCCCAATGCAAGCTCGCTGCCCAACTTGCAAGCAAAGATTTACCCTGGCTTACACCTCCCATGGATATCCAGGTTCTCCACTAGCTTTATGTGGCTCACCCCAGATCCCAGTTTTTTGTTAATTACAGATTTAAAATGGACGGTGCTTTAGTTTTCACTATTTTTTCTAGTTATGGCGGCTCTGAATGAGGCCAGCCCTAGGCTAGTCAGACAGAACAGGGTTCTTGTAGAAACTTTTAGTCCTCTACTCAATTTTTGTAATAAATTTTTCAGCCATGATAGACATATCATCGCTTGGAGCCACCTATTATGGTTTCCCTTATGTGGCGGAACAGGTGGATGTCAAGCGTCTCACAGTTGTATACTCATGATTTAATATAAGGTCCCTCTTTTATTTACAAAAAAAAACATGCAAAAGGTAATACGCACTTTCAAAAATGATCCAATTATGATAATCCATATCTTCTATTGTACTTGAAATCAATTTCACTTGTAACAACATGATTTGAATCAATAACTACCTCATTTTCCTGTACTTTGCAAATCTAAGGAATTCGAGCCTTGTACGGGGAAATTCTGTTATCAATTTGAACTAACATCAAAATTATGAACCTAAACTCTATATAAAAAATCCAAGCAATCAGAAATTTCACTCTGCATAAAGCTAAATACTGGTGCAGAAGCCATGAAATGTCTAAAGTTATAAGTTGGCAACCCTTCTAGTTCAGATTGCATGAATTCAGAAGCAGATCAACCATGTTGGCCCAGACGTGAGAAGAGGAATATCCCCTTCACATAAATGTGTGTAGGGATCTTCTAGGGTTTCCTCAACCCACTGGTGAATGTATAAATAATTAGTGTTTCTTGCACTGGATGCAGAAAGAAAACTGGAGAAAACCTTCCAAGAAACACTCTAGCACAAGAAGAAACGACTAGGAAACAAAACCAAGGGTGATGCCAAAATAGAGTTTTTGAAATTAAAAAAGTTCATAATGGTATCCAGGAAGCAGTCTAATCACAAGCATTGGATATCTCCCTTCCAGTAAAACATGGGAACACCAGGAATACAAGACACAGTTGATCCAACTAGTTGTGGAACTCCAGGTACAACAGTTCAGTCAAAAATAGAACCTTGAGTCAGTCGACCACATAAATATCTTGTCTCTTCTTCTTATATACTTCTCTTTCTATATCCATCTATAATTCTTCATATATTGTAATTTTTTAATCAAAATATGAGAAAACAAATTCTTTGTATAACCCCCACTTGCTCGAGATGAGCAAGGAATTGAGGTGGGTGGAGATGTTGTAGGGGCTAGTCGACCCTACTGACTAGACCCGACTGTCGACTTAGAACTTGTCAGTCAACCGGAGTAGTTAGAAGTAGAAGTAAGTTGGATTATCTGCTAATCGACCGACCGAGGCAGTTAAGCAGTTACAACTGCCTGTTAGAGGTATAAATAGAATCAAATAGCTTCATGGGAGAGGATATATGTAATTTTTTTGTATCGTCTATCACATAATAAAATGACTCTTCTTTGGGGTCTCATTACTTATGTATGTCTATATCTATATGTCTATGTGCATGAATCTCTATAATGGATATGTAAGGTTCTACTGGTCACACTCTCTACTTTCCCTTAGATTACAACAATAACTGAAGGTTACTAGTTTTTGAAAAAATAATCTAGGGAGAGAGTTTAAAAGAATATATCTGTGTGTGTGTGTGTGGTTGAAATATTTTTTATAGCACTTATATTCGAATCACCTCCAAAGAAATAGAAGATAAAGGGTTAATTGTTTTTAGACTTTTGGAGTTTTGAATTTGGGATATTGGAAAAGAATCTAGGATATATTAGAATATGTCTTATCACTTGTGGAATTATAGACTTCTCACCCAAGTGTAATTTTGGCATTGGATAAATCAAGTTTATAATTCTTTGAACACGAGATGCCAAAGGTATCACAAATGAAAGTATGATCATGGATTAGAAGAAAAGAATGAGAAAAATCATGCATACATGGAAAAAATAAGATTAAATAAATTTGATGAAAGTGATGTGGAGTTACATGGAAATGATGTTGACAAATGTTGAGAATTCTATCAATGACACGATTGAAAAAATGCAATTTTGATACCGTACATTATTGGTGAGTCAAGAAC
>ML792343.1:113808-127137 GCA_009831015.1 Picea engelmannii
AGTGAATTGAAGAAGGAAGTACATGTAGGCCCTGAAAATAATTAAAGAAAAGAATTACAAAATAAGAAAGTGTCAAGTCGGCCCTAATGTTAAAAGGAAGTGACATAAATGGTATAAATAAACATCATTATACATTCATTTGAAACAAGTTGAATTTTAGAGGTAATAAGAAGAAAAGAAGGCCGGATTTCAAGGGAGGATGAAGTCTTTTGGTGATGTGTTCTAAGGTATGTTATTTTTAGGTCATCTTACCATTTTTGCTATAATGTTTTTTCTAGAATGATTCAGATGGTGAAATCTCTATGGTATTGAGAAGACATATCAAGGTATCTCTAGTAAAAATTACAGCTTTTGATTCACTATAATTATGGAGAAACACTTTGTGGAAGATAGGGTTTGTGACCAGTCCTGAAGCTAGTCAATAGACATGTGTTCCGGGTAAAACAATCATAAATTATTCATCAAGAATCTAAATGAAGTGGGAAAATTTTCATTGGAAAGAGTAAGGACTGTAGTTCCTTGTGTGAGAGTTTCAGAATCAGATGTTAATTATTGATCGTGAGGCATTCTATCCAAGTTCACTCTCCTGAATAGACCAGAATTGAATAAAGTCTACGATTATTTCTATAACCTCTTTTTGGGGAGGATTTAAGGAGTGAAAATTGGAGGAGTTTCAAAGAATGCATTGAGTAATATTATCTACAGGATCAGAGTACTCCAAGAATTGAAGAATTGCAGAAATTGAAGAAGTCTCAGGAAGCATTATCAGGTTCTATGTGATGATTGGTTGATGGTAATGATTTAATGTAAAGTTTTATTATCTCTCATATATTGTTGGGTGGAAGGAAGGGGCAAGGATGGAGAGTTCAACTCTTTCTTGATATTGGAGGATTGTATCTTCCTCTTGGATTTTTACCCCTCCCTTTACATTTGGAAGCTGTAGCTACCTTTGGAAGTCATTACTTCCCTTGAACAATAACTATTGATTATTTCTCATATATTGTGCATGGTGTATTGTGGTGTTTTGGTGTAACTCTTATACTATTGTTCATTTCTCATTGGATATAGTTGAATGGTTTAAGTATAATTTGAAAAAAAAAAAAAATTGTACTTGATACTGATTCACCCCCCTCTCAGTATCAACAGAATATTCTCTTTACTTCCATAACATGTGCTTCTTTCGGTGTTGCTTGAAATATCACAAGTTGTCCAACTACTTGCATGACATCTGGTCTTGATGTTGTCACATAGAGTAAGATGTCAATCCTTAATCTGCAGAGTCTCTAATATATATCCTTAGATTCATCTTCTTTTCTCAACTTACAACCGGTCTGCATATGAGTACTTACCGGTTACAATCTTCCATTCCAAACTTCTTTAGCATTTCTCTCATATAATTGGTGTGGGAGATGAAAATACCTTTATCAGGCTAACATGTTTGTAATCCCAAAAATAAATTCAACTCACCAAGAAAATATATTTCGATCTTATTTTCCATATCTCTGGAAAACTTATGACTCATCATGTCATCATCACTTCTGAAGATAATGTCTACATAAACTTCAATTATCAATATATTGTCTCGATCTACTTTTATGTAGATATTTTTGTCTACATTTTCTGTCCTAAATCCTTGTTGTTGTAGATACCTGCCCAATCTTGAATACAATTCTTTGGGATCTTGTTTAATTCCATGTAGTTCTTTCTTCAACTTGCAAACATAATATTTATTTTCTAATAGTATAAACCCTTCAAGTTGCTCGATGTATAATTCTTCTTCTAATTCCTCATTTACAAAGTTTGATTTTACATCCATCTGATATACCTTGATTATTTTTTAATATGCATAGGATAATATGAATTTTATTGCTTCCATCGTCACAACTAGGGGCAAAGGTTTCTTCAAAATATATACCTTCAATATGAGTATATTGTTTGCATACTAACCTTGCTTTATTTCTGGTTACATGTCCATCCTCGTTCAATTTGTTTCAGAAAACCCACTTTGTACCAAGCACATTCTTGTTCTTCGGTCTTGGGACCAGTTCCCATGTGTCATTATTTTCTATTTGATCTAATTATTCATCCATACCCTTGATCCAGTGTTTATTTTTGTTGGCCTCTTCAAAAATTCTTGGTTCAATTGTAGATAACAATGTTAGGTGTTGTTGTTCTGGTGAAAGTATTCTTCTTCAGGTTTCAACTCATGTATATTTATTCCCAATAATATGTTTTGGTGGATGATTTTTCTGTACTTATCGACTAGGTGTATTAGAAGGTATATGTTGCTCATCTTCTTGATCTTGTTCTACTTCTGTCTTCTCTTCTTCTTTTAATTCTTCTTCTACTTCCCCTTATTTTATATCTTCCTCGTTATCCTACTCGTTTGAATCTTTGCTTCTTTCTTTTCATTTTTGTGAATGTGTCTCGTCAATCGTTACATTGATTCTTTCCACGATATTATTGAGTCTTGGACTGAAGAATTTGTATGTTTTTCTTTTGCTTTAATACCCAACTAGTATTCCCTTATCATCTCAGGAGTCGAATTTTCTAATCCTGCCATCTTCTCTTTTGATATAATATTTTCTTCCAAATATTATGAAATGCTTCACATTTTTTGGTCTTCCTTTCCATAACTCGTAGGGAGTCTTATCAGTGTTACTTCTGAGAATTCCTCTATTCAGGATGTGAAATGGATTATGTATTCCTTGTGCCCAAAATACGTCACTCAACTTGGAATCTTTCAACATGGTTCTATCCATTTCCTACACTATTGTTTTTTTCCTTTCGACAACTCCATTTTGCTGAGATGTCCTGGTTTCCGAGAACTTTCTATTTATTCCATGTTCGACACAAAAATACATGAATTCCTTTTATGTAAATTATCCTACATTTTCCAATCTCAAACACTTTATTTTCAAATCCATTTCGGTCTCAACCATCTCTTTGTATATCTTGAAGTGTTTGAATGTCTTTGACTTCTTCCTGAGAAATCAAACTGCATTCATTCTTGTGTAGTCATCAACCAATAGTATAAAATATTGTTCTCGTTCTTGTAGGTCCACATAGGTCATTGTATAGAATCTCCAATGATTTTTTCATGGAATACTCTTTTGATTTGAACTTGGTCCAGGTTTGTTTTGCTTGTAGAAAATGATCGCATGGAGTATTTTTTGGATTTGAAATCTCGGGAATTTCTTTCATTACTTCCTTTCTGCTGATTTTGACAAGTTTATCAAAGTTCATATGACCTATTCTTTTGTTCCAGAGCTAACTTTAATTTTCCTTTCCTAAGAAACATCTTTCCTTTCCAATTTCATTCACAACATGTATGTTGTTTGGAGTTCTTATCATTGTAGCTGCCATCAACTTGTCTGATCCTTCTTTCCTTATCTCACATTTTTTTGAGTCAAACACAAGCTTGTGTCCTTGATCACACATTTGACTTACACTTAGTAGGTTGTGCTTCATATCTTCAACTAGTAGAACATTTTCTTCCTTGGCATCTTTGCTTCCAAGATTGATTGTGCCTCTTCCTATAATTTTGGATGAGTTGTCATTTCCAAATGAAATTGATCCATCTTGTTCCTTCTTCGGTGTCATAAACCTGTTCTTTCCACCTGTCATATTCTTTGAACAACCGTTGTCAACATACCACCCACTTTTCTTGTGTTGACCTTGTAAACAAAGCGAGCATTCTTCAGTGTTGAATTGATCTTAATTCCTTCTCCGTATCCTTTTTTATTCCTATTTGAGATTCTTCTTTGGTTCCCTTGGAGGAATACTCAGTCTAAAATTTTTGGCCATGTGTCCAAAATGGTTGCGCTTGTAGCACTCTACTTCATTACTTAGTGAACCAAAATTGTTCTTATTTATGTTTTGTGCTTCATGTGACTTTCTAGGATAATTGTTGTTTAAATAGTCTTCATAGTTGCTTTTTTTCTTGGCATAGGCTCTACAATTTTCATATTTGTGACAAAAATTGTTACAAGAATGACATAAACCAAGAAAAATTGTTTAATACATGGATGTAGGGAATCTTCTACATCGTCTTTTTCTTTTGAATCCTTCTTCATATTGAGATTTGTTTGATTGTTGGTTATGTGTTCTGAATCTTCTAGGTGGTTCAGTTCCTCTGTGATTTTCTTCTTGAGTACATTTAACTATTTATGCATATCTGCTTTGTTTTTATTCTTGTTATGTTGTCTTGGAGTTTGAACCTTTCTTAATCTGCATCTGGTTGTATCCTATCCTGAACCTATAATAGTATGGCCTTTGACTGTTGATGATCTCATCCAATATTTTGGAATTATTCTATTCCATATCTTTCTTTTGAAGATCTTTTATTAGGGTAATTATTTTTGGTTCCAAGCTTTCAAACATCTTCTCCTTATATTCTAATGGTTTTCTGAGTGTTTCTTCAATCATTTTTTCTTCTTCTACCTGTATTTTTAACTTTGTGATTATATGCTCGATTTCATATGAGTTGGAATTTTGAGATCCTTCTTTCTTCTTTAACTCTACCTTGAGTGATTTGTTTTCTTTCTCTCTTTATCTAGTTCTTCTAAGGCGCTAATTAATTCTTCTCTGAGATCGAATTCACTTTCTTCTTTAGAATCTTCTTCATCATATTCTATTTCCATGAAGAGTACTCTTTCTCAATCATTGTCACTATCATCATCATTTTCTGATGAAGAGTTGTCTTCCTTTGAGTATAAATTTTTCTTGAAGAATTTCCTTTTGTTCCTTTTCTTGTCTCATTTTTTATTTTTATTTTTATTCTTAGTATCTTCTTCTTCATCACTACCTTTATTCTTAGCATAATGACATTTAGAAGCAAAATGACCAATACCATCACAATCAAAAAATTTCAATGGAATCATACCTTTGTACTTGTTGGTTCCTGTTTTTAACTTCCTTATGAAATTTTCCACTTCTTCATATTCCTCTGAATCATCACTGCAACTGTAATCTGGTTTTGAATTTTTCTTGTTTTTCTTATTTGTCTTCTTAGATGCTTTGAATGTTGCTTCCTTTATGACTGTATTCTCTTGTTCTATCCTCATTTCATAAGTTGTGAATGATACATGTAGCTCATACATGCTCAAATGGTCAAGATGTGTTCTTTCTTCCAGGGATGATATATTAGGATCAAATCTCATAGGTGGAGATCTCAGAACCTTTTGAATGACCATTGATTCATCAACTTCTTCTCCCAAGCCTATGATAGGGTTCACTATTTATTCAACTCATAGAAAGTAGGTTGCAATTTATTCATCTTCCTTCATATTCAATTTCTCAAACTTAGTTCTAATGGTTTGAGACTTAGCTCCCTTGAATTTGGTATCTGCTTCATAAATATTTTGAAGTTTATCCCAAATATCCTTTGTGGTCTTGCAATGCATAACTTTGACAAATATTGAATCATCTAGACTACTCAAAATGGTTCCTTTATCCTTTGAGTTGTTTTTGCTAAGTTTCTTTCCATCTTTGTCAGTTGGGGGAGTGGTTGGCATTGCATATCCATCTACAACTGACTACCAAACATCAAATCCCCATGCCTTTAAAAAAAAAATTCATCCTTTTATTCCAAAATGCATAGTTTTTTCCATCAAATCTTGGTGCTCCAATCTTAGCGTATTCCATGATCTCCTTCCAGTGTTTAAATTGTTTCTTGAAGGAACTGCTCTGATACCAATTGTTGGAATACTGAGAGTGGGGATGTATCAATATGATCATTTTATTATCACTTTTCACCACAATATGTAATCATTAACATCATCAATATATCATCAGAATTATAAATCAACAAAGCATAATAGACATCCACAAAAACACAATACACCAGAATTTAAGTGGAAACCCAAATGGGAGAAAATAACAAAATGTTTTTCTTATATATCAAAAGAATACATTCATCGAAAGCACCAAATTCCCAATTCTCCAGCTACAAATGGAAGGAGACCATGGCCCCCTATTTACAGGCTCCAACCTAAAGGAAGCTATAACTCCCTGAATTCTCTAGCTCCAACCAGAAGGAGGCTACAACTTGTTAATTCTCAGGATCCAACTTGAAGGAATATCCAACTCCCTGTGTTCTCTGGAACCAACTAAAAGGAGGCTACAACCCCTTTCCTTACCTCATCTGGTCGCCCTGAAATATAAGTGTAGAGAAGTTGTCACTACGACAATCAATACCACTTTCGTCGTCACTGATACTATCACATAAACCTATAACCTGTCACTGTATCCAATTTGTCATTGTCACTATATCATCAACTTGTAGCATGTAGCATCAAACTAAAACCTATATCATCAACCTGTGATATACCAAAACATATACCATAACATCCATCAACTTCGTACCAACATATGCATCAATGTATAAACCATACCATAATCAAATCATGTACCATGTACCATCAATGACATACCAAGAAAGTGCCTCAAGCCAATATCACCAAGATGTGCCTCTAATAAAGAATCATAACATCCATAAACCAAATACCAAGAACATGTCTCAAGCATATGTCACCTCAACCATAACATTCATATGCCCAAGTGGCCTCCAAGATATGACTAATCATATACCATACCATACATGAATCAAGCCTCAAACAAACACATGTAAAACATAAATTTACCCATGAAACTTGTAGCATACCATCTTAGACTATATCACAAACCTGTTGTACCTTCAAACCTTGTTGCATCCTGAACCTAGCTTTCCTCCTCAGATCTTTCTTCTCCTCGCGAGACTAAGACATGTTGTCTAGCGGGGCCTCATGTGACGAGCCCTATGCAACCCGTGGGGATGCCTCGTGGGACACTAGTAGTCTGGCCCACGAGGGTCAATTAAACTAGGGTTTCCTCATAAAATATCGCTCTCCTCTGCAACACCAAAAATCCCGCACTTTTCACTTGTCATTACTTCAGATTTTGTCATTGCAAACTTTCCAAATAGATCACCAGTTCACTAGAATATGTTCAATAGAATAAGTGAGTGAATGTACATGTGAATGACTCCTTGAGGTGTATTTATACTTTTGTTGGGTAACCTCTTTCCTTAATCTTAGGGGCTTATTGAATTTATTGTTACAACCACTTTACCCTTTCATTAAAGACGTGTAACCAACTAGGGGCTTATTGACCATTCTCTGGGGATTCTAACTTCATAAGGCCATAACTCATCAACCATGAGGTACTACATGGTGTACCACCTATCACCATAAATGACATGACAAGGACTATGCATCTATGAGTGAGTTACCTACATTTACACCTTACTTCATGACCTTTTTCCTTGATCAACTACGGGTTCCATAACCATATCTTTTGGGATACCAAACTTCTTCAAGGGTTGAAATCAATGACAACCAATCTTTCAACATAAAAGAACCTGGAATTCTTGTAACAAACAATGATTAACAATTTTAATGTTATCTACGTAATCAAATAACCAAAATTAATGTTTAAGATGACCTTAATACCTTAAATTATCTTTGGATGTCATTCTTGCAAGAACCATAGAGGATTAGATGAAAAAGAGACGATTTTGGTGGAAAAGGGAAGGTTTGTTGTGTAAAAATAACACAATTATCAATCAAAATAAGTACAAAATGGAGGCCCAACAACTATCATATTCCAATTTGATATGATTTTATATGTCAATTTCCACTACTCTGATAAATATTGTTTTTCACCTATTAGCAAGAACATACTTTTTCAATTATTTTTCTTGATCTCTCTCCTTTCCATTATGTTTCACCTATAATCTCTTGCACAAATTTCCCTTTATGATCTATTCTAGTCTCCCTCCTAGTGTCTACGCTTCCCTTTGCTTCTCTTTTTTCTTTTTCTTAATGTTTGGTAAGTGGAATTTTTGTAGATAGACTATATGTTATACCAAAGTTGACACATTTAAATCAATGAATGAATTTGTGATCCTAAAGTGTGAGAGTTTAACTCAGATTCAAAACATAAAAATAATTTAAAAGGTACACAAATTTTGGTTTAAATTTTCCATTAATATGAAAAATTTAAATGTCCATACAATTCACAATATCAATATAAGACCAAATTATATAAGTTCATTATTATATCATAAAAGTGCATATTACAAAATGATATAAATGATAAACCATGGCATAAAGTAAAATGTTTAAATTGGTAATCATGGAATTAGGACTTGGAAATGGGAAGTAATCATCTACATGTAATATGTAATAACCTTCGTATATGAGGGTGGGGGGTGGGGCAAATACGAGAAAAATTCTTTCATATTTTCTCCACCCCCAACTTTCATATAGTCGTATATGAGGGTGGGGGGTGGGATAAATATGAGAAAAATTCTCTCATATTTTCCCTACCCCCAACCCTCATATAGTCATGCTCATAAAATCATGGACTTAGGACTTGGAAATGACTTGAAAATGGAAAGTAATCATCTACCTAGAGGTTTTTCCCTCAACATTAAGTAAATTGAAATCTTCATTTAAAAAAGAGGCTCCTCTATCTCAAAAATAAAATATGATGTTGAATATACCTTGTTTAACTTGTTCATTCTTGAGGAATTAAATAAAATATGATATTGAATACACCTTGTTTAACTTTCATTCATGAGGAATTATATTTTATTAGCACCATCAAAGGAATATGTAAAGTTCAAGCATTTGAGTGGAATCCAATTAATTCGTAACCCTTCAAAAGCTAACATTTTCATCAACGTATTTTAATAAAAAATATAAATAATATTCATAAATTTACCCAAGAATCAATACATATAATAAGCCTATATTTCCCAAGGACAATTCATAATGCAGTCTTGAAGGATTAACATACAAATCAAACATAAATCACTAAAGTGAGGCCTTGATCACAACTCACACTCTCGTAACAACATAATAAAGGTCCTCATCATGACATAGAAGTTGACCTACATTGTCAAAATTCATATATTCATTATGTCACAGGTCCTTTTTTTACCATTAGGATTCATCTTACCATATCCATTATATGTTTTCTCTAATACTACCCCCCACCCCCACCCTGGGGTAATATTAGAGAAAACATATAATAGATATGATGGTGAGGGTGGGGGTGCGGGTAATATTAGAGAAAACATATAATGGTGGGGATGGGGGATAATATTATAGAAAACATATTATATGTTTTCTCTACTATTACCCCCCACCCACATCCAATTTGTTTTCTCTACTATTACCCCTCACCCCCACCCAATATGTTTTCTCTACAATTACCCCCCACCCAATATGTTTTCTCTACTATTACCCCCCACCTAATATGTTTTCTCTACTATTACCCCCCACTCCCACCCTCATATTATGATATGGAAAGGATTCATATCAAAAGGAAGAATTATAAAAACAAAAGTGATAGGGATGGGTCAAGTCTATTACAGATGTCAAAACTCATCCAATTTGATTTCTCTCAACCTGCTCAGATGGGAATCTCTCGAACACTAATGATGGAATTTCAGACACCTTGGACTTCAACCACTTGGTGTAACATCATTTCAGGGGTATCCAAATCTATGTTGACTCGATTGATTCAAATGGGAAATACATCAATGTTATCCACCAAGTAGGTAACCTCATGAATCTGATTGTGTCTCATGAAGAAGTGCAAGCCCATCCTCGATTTTGTTAAACAAGAGGTGGGCCAAGTTGAAATCGGGAATTACTTTTTCCCATCTTATTGGAGGTGAAAACCTAACCTTTATGAGGGTGGGGGTGGGGGGTAATATTAGAGAAAACATACTCCAAGGGTTAATTCAATTGGTTGGTTCTCTTGTTGCTAGGATGTTGTCAGTAATCCAACACCCTATGTAGGTCTATAGTTTTATTCCCACAGGGTGAGGTGCACTAAGTCTAGTACACCCCTTTGAATTATGTTTATCAATGTTGGAGTCACTACCAACAGAGCAAAATCACTTAATATGGTCCATGCGTGATGAGAGATATCTACATAGGTGACCTGAATAATACTATATTAAAAATTTATGACTAGTGCATGCTTCTTTTACCTAATCATTGATTTAAAATATGGTCTCCTGACACAATTTTCATAAGAAATAGGACCCAATAATGAATTTAGTTCAGTCCTGTGTAGGCATTGGGCCCTATCTCTATTTTAATTCACCATGTCCAAATTAAGAAGTTTTGATTTCAACCAAAGATGCATGTAAGAAAAATTGTAAAAAATGAAAAAATAAAATTGACTATAGGCCAAGTCCTCAAAAGGTAATGTAAAATCTATAACATTTGGCAATTGGGCTATCTATTATCATATAATAATTCTCAAATGAGTTCATGGTCCAATATGAACCATAGATAAAAACTCTAGTAACTATGGATGCCACTTCTTTCCTCATATCAAGCTTGTGTACCATAGAATTAAACTCAGTGACTTTCAAAGATGTTGACATGCATCTCAAAAATGAGAATGTCCCAGCTTTCAACAATTTTGAACCATGAAAAATTGATTCTTCATATCATGTCAACCACAATGTACCTTATTCTGCAAGTGATTAACCTACAAATATATATTGTATAGTTACAAATCAAAGTCACTTTGGACCAATATTTTATGATATCCTTCATTCATTCTCAAATATGCAACAAGAACTCTACTAAAGTAATTTACGTTCTATCAGTAATTTTTCAAAATGAAAGTGAAATGGATCAACTATCCCATCATGTCAACAATGTTGATTACATAACCAGAGATATTATTTCTGTCAGCACTAACATAAATTATAGACTATCTTCCTTCAACTTTTTATTAAGTTCATCATATTGACCTCCCATAAGATGAAATATTTCTTCTTAAAAACTATAAATTGAGATAGAGGCACATTAATCAGGTTAGGACTATAAGATACCACATACTAGTAACCTAAGGATGAATCCTCCTTCAACCGATCTAAATCCTAACTTGCATATCTAAAATTTTGGGGCTGAAGAACTTTATTCCTCACAAATTCTATTGCAGAGTGTAAACTCTTCCTAACACCATAACTCAAATCATTAATAATTTCATCAAATTTTATAACAATATTTTTCCAAGTAATTAACATGAACATACTAGTTTCAAACAACCCACCAAAATTCAGTGGACAATATGCTATATAACTACCATAAAGGAGATGTCATTAAGTTAAAAAATTGTTCCAAGTCATGAGAATCTATGCTTACTATAACCAAATGGATAACTTCAAAAAAGTTACCCACTCTAAACCATTGCTTCATTTACCAAAGGGGGATTTAATGTACCTTGTTTCTTATATGAATGTGCAATCAATATGGATTTAATTTACCTTTTTCTACGATGAACTCCAAATTGATTGGAATAATTACATTCAATACAACAAAAAGGTTCCATAAATCATAGGGTAGATTGATCACCGTCTTCTTTAGAGGATAGATATTAATCATTGTGGAGGTATCTTAGTCTATAGATTGCAAAATTGTTCATACTAGAAATGGAAAAGTGTTTCATACTTCTAAGAATAAAAGACAGAAAACCAAATTGAGTTAGGATAATCCATAATAAAAAATAAAAAAAATAAAAATTGTAGTCAAACTATGGCATAATTTATGGTAGCTTCATCCTGGAAAGGAGTTGCATGAATTTTTGAAGAAGGTTTCTCTGCTCGTCTCTACCTTGGAAAGTGATGAGAATCATTTATCTATAGAGAATGAAATAAATAATACATATACATGAATTCTTATGTATGATCAAATGCAATCATCATAGTTGTGAAATACCACATGTACAATTTATCAAGGTATTGACCAAGGCATATCTAAACTAAAGTGAAAACTATAGAATTACAATGGCATGGTACACATCCCTATAGTGTGGTATATTGAAACATTTATTTCTATTTCTATGCAAAAAAAAGTCACATGGTCTCTTGACACAATGTTTACGTAACATAGGACCCAATCATGACTTTAGTATAGTTCTCTATAGTCATTGGGCCCTATATGCTAGGTGAATATGAGTCCTTAAGAAATGGTCTTGTCTCATCTTTAACTCGCGATTCTAAGCACTAGATCCTAAAACAAATAAGTATAGAAAAACATTACAATAGAAAAAAATTACAATGGTTATAAGCATTATCGATTTATAATCAAAAGAAATGAAGTTTATGTATTTTCTTCTCATCCATAATCAACTAACATAATGACAATTTGAAAAATAATGATATTAGTTAAGAAAATTTCCATCAAAGCAAATCTTTGAAAGGTTAATGAATTTTTTGTCATATATGATAGGATATAAATTTAGTGGTTGGAGATCATACATCTAGGTAAAGGAATTGAAAGTTATTCTACTTTTACTTTGACTATGGAGTTGTTTCTACACTTTAACTTTGTAGAACTTTGTATCTACATTGGATGTACTATTTTATTCTCTTTCACCTACGTTTTTTCTCATATATTAGACATTAATAAAATTATATAATCTTATTTACTAGCTTTGTGTTCGAATATATAAAATATTCATAAACTAAGTCTATTTTGAAAGGGACATTCTCTATGTCTATGTCAATATCATAAAAATGAAAAATAGGGTTTCAAGTTGACTAACATGGTTCCACACAATTTGATAAAAGACTAAATTTAAAGATGACAAAAATTATGGTTTTTATCACCATGAAGCAAAATAGAGGCAAAACTATCATTATTGTTCAAGGACCAATTAGCAAATTCTTCTTCAAAAATTAATTTCTCTAAATAAAATTTCCATTGGACTATGCTTATGGGAAACACATTAACTATAGACCTATTCAACAATAAAGTTTGTTATATTTACCAAATACAATGGCATCTCATGCAATTTATGGCGTGCATGCATACTATCAAGGTGCAGGTCAAAATAGTTTGAAATGTTATTTTTCTTAGACTAAAACTCTTACTTCCAGAAGTCCAAGTTACCAATAACCATTTCTTTCCATTGACTAGGAAATTACCTATATGTTATAGATTTGCTAGTATTTATAATAATACCCCTTTCTCATATTTTATTTTGCAGAATTTTCATTTCTCCACTAGTTATTCCTTTTTCTTTTCTTTTTTTAATTTGACAGCATTCCATTGCTTGTGGTGAAATGCATTTTTCTTATACTAAAACTCTTACTTCCACAAGTCCAAGTTACCAATAACCATGTCTTTCCATTTACTACAAAATTACTGATATGTTATAGATTTGCTAGTATTTATAATAATACCCCGTTCTCATGTTTTATTTCACAGAATTTTCATTTTTCCACTAATCATTCCTTTTTTTTTTTTTTTTAAT
>ML792343.1:127153-138635 GCA_009831015.1 Picea engelmannii
TTGTGATTACTTATCAATAAAACTAAGAGTTCAAAGTTCACTAACTGAAACATCCATATGAAATGTAACTCTAGAGAATTTAATATCAAATTAATTTCTTGGATATATAACACATGTAAGATCATAATAACCATTCATTTATGCTCATTTATTTCCTTTTATTCCCAAGGTAAATTTCTCTCAAAGCATTTCAAGCACAATAATTTATTGTAAGTGTTAAAATGTGTCATGTTTTGTATATCTTTCTTAAACTTTTAGATAGTTTTACCCAATTCTTAATAGTAAATGGTCGATATCTTTATCACTTTAGTGTGCTCTCTTTTCATGTAGTTTGCAATAGTCTTTGGAAGCATGAAATGTTGATTTTGAGGTAGAATAAAGTCCTATGTCGTGTTACTCCACATATTAGATGCCCTATTATATCTCTACTTATTAGTCCCTACCATGGGACTATAGCAATGAGTTTATTTTTGATGTGACATTAATTTACTTTTGACCATAAATTTGTGTATGCAATGTAATGTTTTTCATAGGAAAACAAATATATATTTTTGGATATAATAAAAATATTTGTGTTTCTCATTTCTAATTGGTTGATAGAATTGAAGTGTTATTGCTCCCGTCACGTCTTTCAATATGTAGAATTAATTACATAATCAATGAATTTCACCAATCACCGCATCTAAATATAAAAAGTTGTACTATGTATTTATTATTATGCATTATTATATTTATATTATATTTATTATATAATGTATTATTTATTATTATATTTATTATATTTATATTATATTTATGAATATTATAGTTCTATTTAGCTTACGTTTCATTATACATTTTGAATAACAAATAACCCACAATTATTATCTTTTGACAAAAAATATTCATTACTTGTGCATTTAGTTATATTAAGTTTCATTGTTCAACATGTATTTCCCAATTAACTCGGCAGGGACTGCGTTGCCATGTAACCCTTGTTAAAGAAATTCCCAAAAACATACTTTAAAAATTTGTGTGATATTTATGAAAGGAAATGGGTGAATATTAGTCGATTTACGTGATATATATGAAAATTATTAAAGAAATTCCAAAAACATGCTTTAAAGTCCGTGTCATATATATGAAAGGAATTGGGTGGATATTAGTTGATTTGTGTGATATATATGAAAAGAATTGGGTGGATATATTTGAGAGAGAAATGATGAAATGATTTCCCAAATTCAACTTCATCATTCAACAAAATATAATATAGTAAATGATTTTAAAATTCAAATCTACAGAGCTATTCATTTTTCATTCATTACTAAAAATATATATAATTGGTTTTTTATTAACAAATATTATTGTTATATTTAATAGATACTCACAAAATAATTGGGAAATGTTGTCCCAAATAACTCCATTGTGTGAAATGCAAAGACAATTTTACTATTCTAATTAAAAATAACTTAATTTTTAATGCAAATACAATTTCACTACTCTAATTAACTTAATTTTTATATGCCTTTGGCATCCAATAGCTATCTACTCTAATCTCTTCCAATGATTTTAGACCTTCAACATTCAACTTTTCTAGTTCTTTACACAAATTTGTGTTATGGAATTTAATGTATGCAAGATTTGAAATATTTGTCAATGTTTTCAATTTGGAACAAAATTCCAAGATCATTCTTTGAGTGTTGATGGGAAGCTTCGAACTTGTATTAGCGGAAAGTTCCATGAAATATAAACAATTTGAAGGCTAATGAAAACACGTTTAGGAATGAATATTTGTAATATGAATGTTGTTTAAAGTGAATTCTCTTATAACAGCCATGGCATCATGATGAAAAGTAATCCCCTGGTCTTCAAAACCAAATTCAACTATTGGATAATGGTTTGTATGCAAAACTTTTATATTGTGATGTTCATGCATACATTGAAAGCAAGAAAACATAAGGCATTTATACATGGTTGATTTGTTCTCCATGAGATACAAATAGAATTAAATATATTGGTGTGGGTTTACCTCTTTTAATTACTTGACACTACAAGGAAAACACTTTGTAGTGGAGGTTTTTTTTGGACAGGTTTAGTGTTACAAGATTTGGAAAAATTTTCAAAATAAAATTCGCTACAACCTTCACTATTCAAATCAGAGGTTTTAGCGGAGGTTTTAATGGATGTTCCATATAAATAAAAATCATTTGGTGGGTGGAGGTTGTAGCAGAGGTTTTTGGTGTTTTTTTTGTTAAAACACATCGATGCTCTCTTAATCAACCTTCCCTGTTGCGTACATAAAACTAAAAATCCCAAATGTGCTTATAATTATTACACGCCGATTTTTCCTTTTTTTGTTGTATGCAGCACCGATGCTCTTATAATTTCTACGCACTGGTTCCACATTGTTTTCATATGAAGCACCGATGCTTTTTGAGTATGTGTACACCCTAGTGCAGTTAAGTTAGTGTGAAGCTCACTGCTTATATAATTCATATGTACTAGTGCCTATATTACCATGTGCACTGAAGGGTAGTGAAATTTTGAATATTCGAGGTGAGATGTCGGTGTCATTATTTTTACTAAGTACCAGTGTGTATATTATAATTACAACACCAGTGCATATATTTTATTTAGAGTTGCGGTGCGTATTGTAAATATGGGCACTATGAAATTTTGAAGCGATAAATATAAGTGATGTTATGTTGTTTACAAAACATTGTTTTTTCTCAATATTTCACACAAGTTCTTTAATATAATTAATGGGCATTGGGGCATATCACTCCTCAAAATGCACCATTTTCCATATTATGGTAGGCACCGTCTAGTGAGTTCGTAAAAATGCAATGCACTGATATGTATATGTTTTAATTAATTTTTTTTTACAAATTTTCAATTAATCATCTCAAAATCAAATATTTTTAATAATAATAATATTTTATATTTTTGTTATCGCATTTTGATATAATTATTGAATTAATGTGTTATCTAACGAATTACACCTCTATTACTTGTAATAATGTAAATTGTCCACTTATTAATTATTCAGCAACACAACATTTTACAACATTTGATAATGCAATAAAATAAGAAACTCATTTTATTATAAACGAATAAGAGACTCATTTCCATACAAAATGGGACAACGTAAAGGTACACAATAATCAAATTGCAACCAATATGTAATTGTTACACTTATTGGTAACATGTCCTCATGCAATTGGGACAATATGTTGCGTACATTAAACAAAATCTCTGATTTTCAAAGACAAATATTCCAAAACATATAACTTGTAGTAACATTCAATTATATTGATTCTCATTCATCACTTGAACTGTTGTCATCGCTCTATCTACATGCATGCATATTTTATTGATCATTCATAGGTGATATTTTACTTTGGTTGTTTAACCTAATGTTTTCCTGATCGGCTTGTTTTCAAAGTTCTACCTCTTCATCGTCCATCTATAAACATAGAATAAAGTGTAATGAGTATATCTACATTTATATATATAGTAGAATATAGATGATTGTGTAAATAAAAAAACATACCATAGGAGTGCATCTTTCATAAACAATGCACATTCTTTTGAAGCCATGCTTCATGCCTTCTCTCAAAATATCTTAGGTTGGTTGCATTCCATATTTTGTTTATTTCATGTTTAATATGCCATGAAAAAGCACAGTCGATATAATTAATATAAAGGTTTTTTTTTGTTCCATTAATTATAAAACAAGGGAAATTAAATGACATAGCTACTTACAAATTGCTCAATTAAACCTTCATACTTCAACATATACTCACAAGCCATACTTAAACCAATGTCTATCAATTCATCGATTTGATCAACTTTGTATGTTAACACCTATTAGAAGACATCCATGGACAAGTGTAAATTAATTATTTAAATATAAAGATCACAACAAACATGAAATCTTAAGTAAGGCCGAAAACGTAAGTACTCACAAAGTTTGTGATCAACTCTTTTATTCCTCGTCTTCCGCTCTTATGCGTTGAATGGGTTCTATTTTTTTTATTTTATGCAACAAATAAATTGCAAATTAGTATTTCGTGTTGTTGGAGCCTCCTTTTTCATTTGGTTCAAATCTATTTTAAAGGTCAAATGTCGGTTCTTAAGTTCTTTTTCGCTTCGTGACATTCACCTACTGAAAATCTCAATAGTCTTGACATGCGAAATAGCGGGAAATGTGATGTTTCATAAGTTACAACTTTTATCATTAAACGAAGGTTGTTGCTCTTCGTACCTCGGAATATCCCTCTTTGAGAGTTACAAGTCACAAGATTTACAAACCCCGATGTGCAAGGTCGCGAAAAGTTTCAAAATCTTACCTCAGGTGAAAGCTAATAGTGGGACCATGTAAACTCCAGTCAAATGTTGTCGGGATTTCGCGTCTCGGCATTTACTCTCTCCTAAAACATTACCGTCATAACCCTGAAAGAAGAAGCCACGAGATCCTCACATAAGTAACCCGGGTTAACGCTCAAAGTGTTTAGTCTGACCATGGTTAAAGCCTCTCGGGATTTCGTGACTCGGCATATGTTCCGCCCGGAAACTATACCCTCAAAGCCCCGAGCCGCGAAGTCATGATATAAATTAAAACATGATTAATAAAACATTTAATCTAATTACATCCTCACTTAACTAAATCTAATCATCACAATCTCGGGTTTTAGAGGCTCGAAAGGTCAGAGTTAAAAGTCCCGATACGGTGAACACTGAAATGTTGATTTAAATCCTGATTAAGGAAGCCAAGCCAGCCTAATCAATGTTTAATGAAAATGATAATAATGCACAACTTACGAGGTAATTTCAAATGTTCCTTGCGCCAGCTTGTTCCACGAACCGTCGAATTTTATGGCATTAATTGGAAATAAGGCGAAACGACAAAGTGAGGATATGGTTTTTATTGCCAAAATCCCTATCTAATTATGATTGAACCGTTCTGTTCGTAAGGACATCGATATGTTAAATGGTTGAAGATATAGATCTTTTGCTTCCTATTTTATTCATAAAGTTCATTTCTATCCCGCAGAGAGAAGTTTTTCTCAGTAAGCTAACTTCTATATGTATATGCATTTTTATTGCAGAAGAGCAAAGTTACAATCCTCTGTCATGGCCCCGCAAAAAGTATCCAAGGCAAGCGCAGAGGTTTCAGGACAAGGTTCTGATAATATTTCGGATACTTCACCTCGAAGCATTGATTGCGTACAAACCCGGTCATACATCTCAGAGGTGTTGCAATCACAGTTGGTGAACTACTCGGATGATTCTAGTGACAATGAGACAGACGACATGACTACCAAATACAAGATCATCGTCCAGGTAGAGATGCACAAAGTAGTGGCCTGCCCACGTCTTCTACCTTACTATGACATGATTCGATGGGCACTAGATCATGTAGACATCCCTACCAGAACCATCATCAGTGAGCAGGGGGTCACTGTTGGGACCTTCAAACCAGAAATCTTATAGGTTATGTACAAATTACCACCCACGTCAGACTTCTCGTACAATGTAAAGTTTTTAGATGGTTTTAAAAAGAAGGAATCCGAGAAATACACAAAAATTTTATCTGATTTGATTAAGGATTGGGTCTCACACCCAGCGAAGTTCAGGGCAGACAACAATGGAATTTATTCCATATCTTCTTTGGAACCATAGTTCAAATACGTAGCGATGATGACCTGTAGATTGTATGGGAGGGAAGACACCATGCATTTTTTCCTCCAATGGGTGCCCTTGATATACTTAGTAGTAGAAGGCTCTTCTTTCGACTGGGCTAAAATGTTATCAAATAACCTGACTAGTTGGGTTACATAATATTGGACACAGAAAGAGAGCAGGAAAGTTTCTTCATTTTTTATGTCTGCATATCTCATGGACGCAGTATGTTCCATGACACCTTTTCCCTTGATGAATTGGAGCTAGGATCCATCGGACGCTGAGCCAATCCATGTATACCATTCTAATATTTGGGAGGACAAGACTTCAGATTTCGTATACGAAATATTCAACTGGGTGATGGTACCGATGCATGTTGCCATCTTCGGTAATCCGCCACCTAGGATATCGAATAGCATCATAGAAAATTTAAGCAGAGTGGCTGATTGGTATGTGGAGAAAGAATTTTCATACGTCAGGGTGTTCGGCGCTTCCATCCCTCCACATGCTTTACCCTTACTTATACCCGACAAGTTGGCTTGTCGTGAGATCGCCAGGTAAACTGTAATTGGTTGTATAAGTAAAGAATTGAAAGGGTATTCAAAAAAGGTATGGCCACCTTTTCCTATTCATTTAAACACTTATTCATTTTTAGACTTCGGGCATGCAGAGGCCGAGGCAGCATCCCTAGAAGATATAAATTTGGTTCATATCGAATTCAAGAAACACGATCCACATAGGGTCATGAGTAATCATTTGGCTAGTTGTGGCCTTAAAAGGTTTGACCACTAGAATTTGCCTCACAATGATATTTTCCAAGGTTAAAAATCTTATGACGAGGTTTTGGCTCGAATAGAGGCCCCGTCACTCGAAGAGAGGGTCGATGTTGTCAGATTCCAAGAGCACAGGCAGAGTTGCCTCCCTCCAGTATTATGAGGTGAGAATCCGACGACCGTAGAGGTGCAGAAAACAATGGCCGAAGGCTCCAAATGTTCAACACCTGACCGAGAAGAACAACAGGATAAAGAAGAGCAAGTTGGTGCCCCGAAACAGGAAGCTGAAGCTTCAGGTCCTCCAAGTGAGTCAACTTCGTCCATTACTCCTGAGAAATCTTCTAAACAGGTCAAAAATCCCATCGCCTGCATTACCCCCTTACAGTCTGCAAAGGAAATCCCGGACGCAGGTTGGACTTTGGGTGAAAAATTGACACCTATAGCAGTTGAAGAGCTACCTATGAATGAATTCTTCTTCGATAAGAAGAGGAAAGTGGTCATGAGACAAGAACTCTACCAAGAGGCAAGTACTGTCTCTAAGAAATATAAAATTTTAACTGATGGGAAAGATATGAAGAAAGTTGAATTCGCGACGCAAATTGCAGGAACATTGGGTGCTTTCGCCACAACGAATCAATATTCAGTCGGGACCCCAAAGGATCAACTAAAACAAAATAATCGTTTGATCAAGACACTAGAGGTTAAACTAGCTACAGCAGAGGTTGCTGCTAAAGATCATGCAATTATGACTTTAGATCCAGAAAGAATAGAAGATCAAAAATAAATTGAGCGGCTTAAAGTCAATCTCTAACAGTCATAGTTAAAGGTTCAGACGAGTCAGACTCAAATAAGCCAGCAGGGAGAATTGATAGACCAGCTTCGGGCCAAACTAGAATTTGTCGAAATTCAGGTAATCGACATTGGGATATTTCAATCCCAAGCAATAGAGATTAGAAAAAGGTTATTGGTTGCGCAACAGAGTTTGCTTGCAAAATTGGAAACAATTCAAAGCAGCTTCCAACTCATTTATCAGGTGTTGGAAAACCTCTCTCTTAAAGAAAGGGATGTCAGAGCAGCTCAGGTGGCGTTCCAGGAGGCTATTATAGCCACAACGAGAAGGGAAGCAAGAAGTAGTTCTAGTTTTCCCATCGTAGAGCAGACCAGGGGTAATATCTTGTTGAAAGAATGGGAGTGAAATATATCCGAAGGCAAACAACAAGCTACAAAGCTGAGGAAATCTTGTGAAGAAATTTTCGGTTTGTTAAGTGAGATTTGTCCAGGTTCCAATGGTGAAAGTGGCATGGAGATACTAGGTCAAATCAATACAGCTAAATATATTCTAAATATCAAGGAAAATGAAGAAAGAGAATTAGCTGAGATATCACAAATAACTCAAACAGACATAGTGCAAATAGACAAATGGCTAATTAAACCAAGTATGTTGTTATGCTCTATTAATGCTGAAGATCAACAGGTGGAGGGAAGGCTGTCGCTATTGATGAAGGACTACTATATTTTTTAGGCAAATAATCAAGCAGAGCCATCTAAGTTGATATCATAGCTGGTGGATAAGTGCATTATTTGCACGGAGCATGCGAAGAGGCAAGTTTCGAGTACCAAATGAGAACGGAGAAAAAGAAACGAAACGTTTCAACTCCTTGATTGTAACTGAAAACCTCTGGAACTATTGAGATTCCAGCACAAAATAATTTTGTATAAATATACATTTTGAAGAAAAAAAAAAAGGATGGACCTTTTTTATTGATTGTAAAAAGGACTGTCTCTTTTCGAAACTCAATACAAAGCAATCCGAAGATTCCTAATTCTGTCACTATTATGTTATGAGTTTGTTCTCTCTGTTATTTCATATTCATTCTTATTTCACTTATATATATCTGATGAATGTTGCATTGCAATTTAGTAAAACTTATACTGTAGTGACTAATGTTTAGCTATCTATTTTTTACAGTTTTTCCTCTGTATTGGCTACTAGCAGGTACAAGACCTGTAAATCTTTAGGTTGTCATATTTTATGCTTCATCGGATCATTTCTTATCTTATTTTCTTCTTCTGCTTACAGAGTGAGATTCTCCCTCGATAGGAGCCTTATTCTATAGACAGCTTAATGTTTTTCTCCATAATTCATACACCATTTATTTCAATATAACACGGTTATGGAAAAAGGCCTTTGGTTTGCAATTTGTTTTTAATATTGATTTCTAAAGTTCTCTTTTATAAAATCAAATTGATACAACATAAAACTTTTCAGATTTCCTTAAGTTTTCTATTCCTCTATCATTGTCCCTGTTGTAAGACAACCCAATATTGAACCTGGTTTGACAGATCAAACCCATATCACTTTAAATCTCTTTGATATCATACTTAAAATGGCTAACACCCAAGTAGAACTTGAACGTGAATGGGCTGCAATTGAAAGGGATATAAACATCTAGGAACAGTTGGAAGCCAGGAAGGAACAACCTAGAAATCAACCCTAGCTTCTTTTCCCTCAGGTTTACCCTCCTTTTTACATCTTACTAACTTTCGGATGCCTAGACATTGTACTTTTTAAAATCCTTAAGTACAGACTCTGGAACAACATCTTTTTGGCGTTGTTGCTAGGGATGAAGTTACGAAACCTTTTCCTTGGGAAGAACGACATATTTTCAAGTTTCACCCTTTGATAGTGAACAAAGAGTGAGCACTTTCTAAAAGAATTTTATTATCTTTCACTTGGCGACTCTACGTATAATTAAGCCGGCATCCGGTGGAAGGAATACCAGAAAAAACCCAGAGAACAAGCAAACCACGCCTATTTCAGATACCGAAAAAATACTAAAAGCTAGAAGTTCTCTTAAGCCGACCACTGCAGTCTATCAGCTTAAACACCCGCAGCCCAAGACCAAAAGTTCTTGTGAAACTTCAACTTCGCAAAGAACACCTCCCGAAACCACTAATTATTTTTCGTTCAGCTCTGTAGTTAAAAGTGAAATCCTTCCGAAAACCTCTGTCGGACACAAAGGTAAAATCCCAGCAGTAAATTTATCAGTAGTTGATATCCTGTCAACTCTCCTTTCAGACTTCCCGACATCACCAAGTCTCGAAGAGTATACTATATACTCAAATCTCACACCCACGGGATCCCCCGATTACGTCTCTTGCAAGTCCGAAGAGCCAAGTCCTCACGTCTCTGATCACCCGTCTTTGGCCTTCCCGTCTCATGAAGAAGTTAAGGATTCTCTTTTAGTGTTCTAGAACCCTCTCTACAATACACCATTTCCTTATCTAGTAGTACCAATGGCAGCTGCCGGAGGAGGAGGCGGAGGGATTTTTGGAGGTGGAGGAGTTTTAGGAGGTGGTGGGGCTCTAGGAGGCCAAGGGCCTCTCCCTCCTCCCAGAATTTTCGCTAAAGTGGCTACAAGATATGTGCCTTTGGTTCTACCTATCCCTCTTCATGACCTTCTCAAAAATTATATAAAAAACTTATCTAAGTTTACAGGAGAAGGAGACTTGACCACAGCCGAACATATAAACTTTTTCGATCAATTCACGGATATCCTAGGTCTCGAACACAAAGACGTGTATTCGAGGATTTTTTTCCAAACTTTCAAAGGACAGGTACGAACATGGTTTCGAAGCCTACCCACAGGGTCTATTCTATCTTACGATGCCTTAGAAGATGCCTTTATTAGACAATGGGGTGAAAGAAAAGATCACTTATATTATCTAACCGAGTTCGGATATTTAAAGAAAAGGAATTCAAAAACAGTTATGGAATTTATCCAAAGATTTAATAAACTATATAATAAGATCCCAGCCGAAGTCAAACCCTCCCAACCTGCAGCCAAAGTAACCTTTGTAGGGGCTTTTGAACCCAACTTTGCCCTTCTCTTGAGAGAAAGGCGGGGGGATACCTTAACCCGAATGCAAGATGATGCTGTAGAAATTGAGTCCAACATGATGGCCTCTGGTAAGTTGAAATCTAGGCTAGAAACGAGGAACAAGGAAACTAGACATTTTAGGGAATAAGCAGGACCCTTAGGATCTAATAGATCTATAGATGAAAAAATGGATGATATGGCTAGGGTAATTAAAGAATTATCGAATAAGATTTCCAGAATGGAGCTAGACCAATCTAAGAGTGATCCTTTCATTAAAAGAGAATTCATAAGAAACCCCAACCCTCAAAATCAACAAAGGTAGACTAAAAATGAAGATCAGAAAATTCAAACCCCTTTAAAAAATGAAAATTTTATAGGAGGAAATGATCTAGAAGATTTCGAAGGTCTGGAAGAAGATGTGACAAATTTGGGTAACAACTGCACTCAACCTCATATAACTAAAGAAGAGTATGAGAAGTCTTTAAGCACACAGAAACCCTCAGATGCAGATGATGACATAAACAACACAGATGTCTCAGACCATAAAGAAGTAATTGATTCAATAATGGCCGAAGTCCAACCTAGGTATAACCTGAGGTCTAAAAACAAGTCCGCGTTGATTTCTCAACCCAGTAAAATTCTCTCTAGAGGTGAAGTATATGTACCCACCCCAAAGGAGACCGAAACATCTAAAGAGACTGACTTATTGGATCCAAAGACGAAGGAGGTTGAGACCCAAACAAAGGAGATCAAGATGGTCAATACACAAACACCGGTAATTAAGATCACGAGTAATAAATCAGCTCAGACAAATAAGTTAGAGAAGAAAGATTTCGAGTTTTTAACCAGAGAAACAGACAAAGGTGGCGTTGGTTTTAATGTCGAAAATGAAATAAATAGGATCAAAATACCGATTCCGCTGGTTGAATTAGCAAAAAACCCTGCATATCGAAAACAGATAACCAAGGTGATAGGTTGTTCGGATCAAGAAAGTCAATCAGACGAAATAAATTTGGAAGATGACTGTTGGGACTCAGAAATGTCGTATTTTCATCCACCTTTCCCTTCACTATTCCTTACATTTCATCGCCCAATTAAACCTTCATCATATCATTTTCATAAATACATTTGGGTTTCACATTATTATTTTCCACTTTATTCATT
>ML792343.1:155165-166514 GCA_009831015.1 Picea engelmannii
AACCAATGATTCATCGAGCTCTTCACCCAATCCTCTGATAGCATTAACAACTTCATCAACTCTAAGAAGATAGGTTGCAATATCTTCCTTTTCATTCATCTTCAAATTTTCAAATTCTGCTCTATGTCTTTGAAGCTTGACCTCCTTAACTTTTGGATCACCTTCATAGATATTCTTGAGTTTGTCCCATACCTCTTTAGCAGTGTTGCATCCCATCACTTTGCTAGCAATGGTTGGTGTCAATGATGATAGAATAACATGTCTGGATTTTGAATTACAACTCATAAGCTTCTTCTCATTTGGATCGGTTGGAGCATTATTTGGGATTACATAGCCATTCACAACTTAGTACCAAATGTCTACTCCCAAAGCCGTTAGGTAAGTCTTCACTCTATCACTCCAGTATGCATAATTTCTTCCATCAAATTTTTGAATCCCATTTGAAATGTGCTCATGGTCATCCATTTCTGCTCAGGATTTTCCTTCCATTGGTTAAACTGTTCTGAAGGCAACCTGCTCTGATACTAATTGTTGATACTTAGAACACATCACCAAAAGACTTCATCC
Source organism: Picea engelmannii (assembly GCA_009831015.1). NCBI lineage: Eukaryota > Viridiplantae > Streptophyta > Pinopsida > Pinales > Pinaceae > Picea > Picea engelmannii. The sequence goes on from ML792343.1 coordinate 155,733, forward strand.
TCCCTTGAAATCCAGCCTTCTTTTACTTCTTCTTCTCTCTGAAATTCGAATTGTATCAAATGAATGTATAATGATGTTTATTTATACCATTTATGTCACTTCCTTTTAACATTAGGGCCGACCAGACACTTTCTTATTTTTTAATTCTTTTCTTTAATTATCTTCAGGGCCTACATGTACAATTCACTTTGTCATCTTCAAAAATTCATTTCTCCTCAACCATGAGGATCCACGTGACGTGCCACATACCACCGGAAACAACATGATGTATACTATCCATCCATGGGTGTTGTATCTTCATGTTCATTTTCCTTCATGTCCAAATAAATTCATCAATCTTCTAGTCCAAAACCCATGACTAGGGTTGACATCAATGACAACAACCAATCTTCCAACACTTACTAGGTTATACAGAGAAATGAGGTTAGCCTATACCATGAGCGATCCTCAAAATCCTAACAATTTTCCTATTTACATTGTTGATCAAGATCTAGGAAATTGTATTTTGTCTTTTGATGATGGTATAGATAGTTGCACAGAAGAAAACTGCATAGACGAGAAAGATTTAGAAAATATGCATAGTACAGGGATCTGGAAAATGTTTTTTGACAGTGCTCTGTCATGTGAAGGAGCCAGTGCATGAGTACTTTTTGTGGCACCTGAAAATAGGTTTGTTGTCCCTTTTTCTTACAGGCTTCAATGGGATATAGACTACACTAACAATGTATGTGAATATGAAGCTTTACTTTTAGGATTGGAAGCTGTAAAGAAACTAAACATAAAAAACCTAGAAGTATATGGAGATGTTGAGTTGATAGTCAAATAGATAAATCGACAATACCAGGCCAAACACCCGAAATTGAGAGAGTATAGAAATTGTGCCTGGGATCTAATGGAAAATTTATTCTTGTCTGTAAATATCCACTTCATACCATGCACCAAAAATTTGTAGCCCGATTCGTTAGATAAGGAAGCCTCAACTTTCGCTCCCCCCATGGCTTTTAAATTAAAATACCATATGAAGGTAAGACACAAACCATCCATCACGAACAACATACAACACTGGCAAGTTTTCGAGGATGACAAACAGATCTAAAAGTTCCTTGAAGCAGCGGGTGACTTTTCTGAAACACACATCGATCAAGAGAATCAAAATGATCACATGTGGATCATGCAAGAAGGAGAAGACCCTCAGGAGTTCTGAGAAAAAATTGCCAACCATCGCATGTTAGTTTTAAAAAATAATCAGATTCCAAAGGGACTAATCCCCCTGGAGAGACTTTTCGAGCAAAATGACATGCCTTTAAAATATACTCTTCAACCCCAACCAAAAGAGGTTGAAGATTGTGATATCGGGACAAAAAAAGAACCCAGGATGGTGAAAATATCAAAGTATCTTCCTCCTGAGGTGAAAAGTAAGTATAAAAATTTTCTTGCACAATATAAAGATGTTTTCACTTGGTCTTACGAAGAGCTTAGGACTTACGACACTACCGTGATCGAACACAAGATACCTTTGAAGCCTGGTATCAAACCCTTTAGGCAAAATCTTAGACAAATCAACCCTATCTTATTAACCGTAGTCGAAAGAGAAGTCAAGAAGCTTTTAGACGCGAAAATAATAGTACCTTTGAGATACTCCGATTGGGTGGCAAACTTGGTTCCAGTTAGAAAAAAGAGTGGAGAGATTAGACTGTGTGTTGATTTTAGAAATTTAAATAAATCTTCCCTAAAATACAACTATCCTTTACCTAAAATGGATCACGTCTTAGAAAAGGTAGTCAGAGAAAATAGGATGTATATGATCAACAGTTTCTCTGGGTACAATCAAATTGTTGTAAACGAACAAGATAAAGAAAAAACAGCTTTCACTACACCCTGGGGTACATTCATGTATGATAAAATGCCTTTTGGTATAATGAATTCAGGTGCCACTTTCTAGCATGCTATGGATATCGCTTTCTTCGATGAAAGAGACAAGTTTGTAGTTACCTACCTTGATGATCTAACCATTTTTTCTAAGTCTGACGAAGACCATTTAATACATCTCAAACAGACTTTCGAAAAATTCCACAGGTTCAGTCTGTCTTTAATCCCTAAAAAGTCTCACTTTGCCATGTGGGAAGGTAAACTCTTGGGCCATATTGTGTCCCGAGACGGAATTAAAATTGATCCCAGCAAGGTTCAAGCTATAGACACAATAAATATTCCTAGAAATGTAAAGGAAATCCTGTCATTCTTAGGAAAGATAAACTTTTTGAGAAGGTTTATTCCAAACTTTGCTAAAATTGTGAAATTAATCACAGGTATGTTAAAGAAAAACAATGAGGTAAAATGGAGAGTAGAGGCCAAAGAATCGTTTGCACGTATCAAGAGGGTTATAAGCGAGGCACCTGTACTAGCAAGACTCGACTATCTAAAGGATTTTCTCATTTTCTCATTCGCTTCCTAGCACACTATTGTCGCAGTGCTCCTCCAGAAAAATGAGGAGGCTTTCTAACAACCGATAGCCTTTTTCAGCAAAAGTCTCAAAGACGCGGAACTAAAATACGATATAATGGAAAAACAAGCATATGCTATGGTAAAGGCATTGAAGGGTTTTAGGACTTATGTATTGCATTCAAAGATAATCGCATATGTACCTACTAGCTCTGTAAAAGACATTTTAGTACAGCCTAACAGTGATGGCAGAAGGGGACGGTGTCTCACAAAAATTCATGAATTTGATCTGGAAATAAAGCCGACGAAGGTGATAAAGGGTCAAGGTTTGGCTAAACTCTTAGCTGAATCCAATTACAAAGCCCTTGGCATAAATAGCATATAGGGATGTGGAGAAGAGGAAGATATTAACGAGCTCTACGAGAAAACAAGTGAAGTCAGGATCGAAGAGAAGTTTACATCCTCTGACTGGTACAAAAACATAGTATCCTACCTACTGACATTGAACTGCCCAAGTGATTTATCTCCATCCAAAGCCAGAACGCTAAAACTACATGCGGTCAAATACTATATATCTGAGGGTAAATTGTTCTGGAAGGACCCACTTGGCTTCCTATTGGTCTTTTTGGTTGAATCTGAAACATATAAGGTCATAAGAGAATTCCACGAAGGAGTGTGCGGGGGACATCAAGCTTGGAGAGCGTCAGCTTATAAAATCCTGAGGGCAGGTTATTATTGGACTAAACTTTTCTCGGATGTAAATGCCAAAGTCAGGGCTTGCGACCCTTGCCAACTATTCATAGGTAAGCATAAAATCCCAACACTACCTTTAGCTCCAGTCAAAACAGAGGCTCCTTTTCAACAGTGGGGACTAGATTTTATAGGTGAAATTAACCCCCATTCCAGTGCTCAACACAAATGGATCCTAACCGCCACAGATTACTTTACTAAATGGGTAGAGGCCATTCCTACCAGGAGGGCTATAGATTCGATGGTAATAGATTTCCTAGAAGAAAATATTTTATCTAGATTTGGCTGCCCCCGAAAGATAGTAACAGATAATGCTCAGGATTTTATATCTATGGCTATGATCAGTTTTTGCCAAAAGTACAATATTGTACTTGGCCAGTCTACAGCATATTATCCCCAAGGGAATGGACTGGCCGAATATTTGAACAAGAGTTTGATCAACATAATTAAGAAAGTGTTGAATGAGAATAAGAGATCCTGGCATATACATCTAAAATACGCAATATGGGCAAATTGGATTGGCACAAAAAAATCCATCGATATTTCTCCTTTCCAAATGGTATACGGGACTGAAGTGGTATTACCTATAAAATTAGCACTTCTCATGATGAAAATATGGCAAGATGAGAAATAAGAACCAAATCACGTCACAAGGAGAATAAATCAACTGATCGAATTACAACAGAACAGGGTTGAGGTGGACGAAAGATTGAAAAAATATCAAGATGACATGAAAATGTTATTTGACCGTAAGACAAAAGACAGAGCGTTTATTCCAAGAGATTTGGTCTTAAGATGGGATGCTAGGAAGGAATATTCGGAGAAACACAGTAAATTCGATCATATTTGGTATGGACCATTTAGAGTCGCAACTTCCGAAGGAAAAAAGTCATTTTTATTAGAAAATCTGGATGGTAAAATCTTCAATGCCCCTGTCAACGGGCATTATCTAAAACACTACATGACATAATTAGTTCTTCGAGGTTTTCCAGTGTATATACCAGTTTGTATTTGCTTTCTATTTCATGATTCCCTTAAGGTAAGTTTTCAATTTTTATTTTTTAGGTCAATATAAGTAGAGATACACGGTTTTCAAATACTTTTAATCTTTTTTAAAAGGACACTCTTTGTGTTTACAGGATTTTTGTTTGCAAACTAAATAGATGAATGGAGAAAACAGAAGGTCATGTATCATAGATTTACATTCGCCGAAAATAGGTGACAGAAAAGGCTTTCGGTTATTTTAAAAATGGCAAGGTAAAGGCACGAAATCCTGAAAATTTTGTTCCTTAAGAAAGCAGAGATCTCCCATAAACATCATAAAGGTCCCATAAATCTAATGTTCTCACTTAATTGATTATTAAAAAGTACAGTTACTTGCTCTGGGTCCTAATAGTTTTAAACACAGATAGGTGGTAGTTAAAACAAACAGAAATTGAAGCATCTTTGGGGAAGGGTTTTCAAAAAAGCAGTTTTAATTTTCAACCCCTGCCCCTCAACATACAAACATCTGTCCGTCACCTTTATTTCGGTCCTTAGATTTGTCTTCTTAAAAATTCCAAATGCCTTTTTGGATTTATATACGTAGGGAGAAGAGATTATGTTTAAACTTTGAAATTTGTAAGCGTGTTTTGGAAAGAAGGTTGGTCTTCACAGCTCCTCGGTCTCTTACTAAACAAGTTATGCGTAGGTAGATCCTGACTTTTCTAGGTTTTTCAACAGTTTTGAAGGGCTAAGGCTTACTCAAAGGAAAACCCCCAAAACAATGTTTCACCTTTTTCTCCCTGCGGACCCAAGGTGTTGTGAAAGTCAAAGGAAGGTTGGCACCGATTAATCAAAGTAAGTTGACAGACCTACATTGCAAAATATTACGCAGATATCACCCCTTATACAATCTGCTTGCCCCCACTTTGTATTCTAAAAATAAAATAATAAGATATAGGATGAAAAGAAAGTCATATCTAATTGTACATCTAGTCTGAAGAGACAATGAAAGGAAATTTAGAAATGATTGCCCTCATCTCAACATTTAAATGCATAAATACATTTCGAAGTGGTGAAAGGAAATTCAACAAAAAAGGGGCATATAACTTCACCAGGGTACTGAACACGTCCGCTGGTAGTGAAGCAATATATGAGATATATGTAAGGCTATTATACATGAATATCATTCGTCTCTGGTAATCAACTTTCTCGAGACCGGATCCACATCCTAATTCCATACGAGACTCCCCAATTAAAAAATGCCATAAATTTCATTGGATGTAAGCCAAAAAATTGCAAAGATCTGTTGGATTTCCTAGAACTGTTTTGATTTTTCCTAATGCAGACCTAAAATCAGTAAAGAGAAAGAGAAAGTTACGAAAGGGACTGTAGCTGAGTGAGAAATATATTTGAGTATTGAAAAGCCTTACAACAGTAAAAGACAAAAATCTGTTCTTCCCTTAGTTTATCTTTTCCCTAAAGCAAGTTTCACAGAAGTGAAACCAGTGACTCCATTTACCCAATACAGGCACGTGGTCTACTATTCTTCCCGCTGTTGTTGGGAAAAATACCCTACGAACTAGCAAACTAGGGTCAGACTTGCATGCAGATTTTGACCGAAAATAAATTACTTTTAAACCTACAACCCAAGATTAAAACCCCTCTTTCACGGTAAATGCATGAAGAGAACCACCAACCTTATTACCGGTGTTTGACGTAGATCCTCCGTTGCGCTTTGACCACTTGCTTGCACTGCTCCTTCCACAGATAACCTGCAATCAAGACAAATAACAACTATGCATGCATGCTACTTCTCTACCTGAGGGTTAGAAATCAAGCATAAATTAACCAAACCATAGATAAATCATGCATTGGGATGGGAAAAGTATTATTTTTATTAATGAAAATGAATCAACTTACAATCAAAGCTGAGACCGGCCACCGCTCCTTGAACCTAATCCTGGGCTCCTCTTCTTCTGTCCTCCAACTGCTTTGCGTTAAATCTCCTTTTGGCATGAGGAAAGGGTAGAGGTTGGGACAATGGATTACGTAAATGGGCATATTTTCTTCGCTATATTTTTTCCTCCTCCAAATGGTACCCCTACCTCTTCTTTTATAGGCTAGAAGGAGCTAGGGTTTTGGACGAATCCTCGGCCATGCATGGCCGGGAGTTTCAGTTAACTGACCCATAGCTTTTTGTTCCGTCGGCAACTTTCCTTTTTTTGTGATTTGTTAGGTACACACGGGCTGTAGTGAGCCAGCCAGCGTGTACACGCGTGAAGTAATGGGTTAGGGCGTGTGGGCCTTGACACAAGAGGATTTCCAAAGAGTTGTTCAACAAATGTTTTGGAAATGAAGGGATATGAGTTGGCTTGATGCCAGGTAAGCATGTGTGGTGCAATTTAGGGTTATAACACCCACCTCATAGGGAAATGAGATCCCTAGTTGGAGCATATGTTGGAGCCGCATTTTTCATTTGGTTCAAATCTATTTTAAAGGTCAAATGTCGGTTCTTAAGTTCTTTTTCACTTCGTGACATTCACCTATTGAAAACCTCAATAGTCTCGACATGCAAAATAGCAAGAGATGTGATGTTTCATAAGTTACCACTTTTATCGTTAAACGAAGGTTGTTGCTCTTCGTACCTCGAAATATCACTCTTCGGGAGTTACAAGTCACAAGATTTACAAACCCCGATGTGCAAGGTCACGAAAAGTTTCAAAAGCTTACCTCAGGTGAAAGCTAAGAGTGGGACCATGTAAACTACAGTCAAATGTTGTTGGGATTTCGCGTCTCGGCGTTTACTCTCTCCTAAAAAATTACCGTCATAACCCTGAAAGATGAAGCCACAAGATCCTCACATAAGTAACTTGGGTTAACGTCCAGAGTGTTTAGTTTGACCATGGTTAAAGCCTCTCGAGATTTCGCGACTCGGCATACATTCCGCCCGAAAACTATGCCCTCGAAGCCCCAAGCCACGAAGTTGCGATATAAATTAAAACATGATTAATAAAACATTTAATCTGATTACGTCCTCACTTAACTAAATCTAATCATCACAATCTCGGGTTTTAGAGGCTCGAAAGGTCAGAGTTAAAAGTCTTGATATGGTGAACGCCCGAATGTTGATTTAAATCCTGATTAAGGAAGCCAAGCCAGCCTAATCATTGTTTAATGCATATGATAATAATGCACAGTTTACGAGGTAATTTCAAATGTTCCTTGTGCCATCTTGTTCCATGAACCATCGAATTTTATGGAATTAATTGGAAATAAGGCGAAACGACAAAGTGAGGATATGGTTTTTATTGCCAAAATCTCTATCTAATTATGATTGGACCGTTCTATTCGTAAGGACATTGATATGTTAAATGGTCAAAGATATAGATCTTTTGCTTCCTATTTTATTCATAAAGTTCATTTCTATCCCGTAGAGAGAAGTTTTTATCAGTAAGCTAACTTCTATATGTATACGCATTTTTATTGCAGAAGAGAAAAGTTACAATCACCTGTCATGGCCCCGCGAAAAGTATCCAAGGGAAGCGCAGAGGTTTCCGGACAAGGTTTTGATAATATTTCGGATACTTCACCTCGAAGCATTGATTGCGTACGAAATTGGACATACGTCTCAAAGGTGTTGCAATCATAGTTGGTGAACTACTCAGATGATTCAAGTGACAATGAAACAGACGACATGACTACCAAATACAAGATCATCGTCCAGGAAGAGATGCACAAAGTAGCGGCCCGGCCACGTCTTCTACCTTACTATGACATGATCCGATGGGTGCTAGATCATGTAGACATCTCTACCAGAACCATCATCAGTGAGCAGGGGGTCACTGTTGGGACCTTCAGACCAGAAATCTTATAGGTTATGTACAAATTACCACCCACATCAGACTTCTCATACAGTGCAGAGTTTTTAGATGGTTTTAAAAAGAAGGAATGCGAGAAATACACGAAAATTTTATCTGATTTGATTAAGTATTGGGTCTCACACCAAACGAAGTTTAGGGAAGACAGCAATGGAATTTATTCCATATCTTCTTTGGAACCATAGTTCAAATACGTAGCGATGATGACCTGTAGATTGTATGGGATGGAAGACACCACACATTTTTTCCTCCAATGGGTGCCCTTGATATACTCAGTAGCAAAAGGATCTTCTTTCAACTGGGCTAAAATGCTATCAAATAGCCTGACCAGTCGGGTTACAGAATATCGGACGGAAAAAGAGAGCGAGAAAGTTGCTTCATTTTTTATGTCTGCATATCTCATGGACGCAGTATGTTCCATGACACCTTTTCCCTTGATGAATTGGAGCTGGGCTCCATCGGATGTTGAGCCAGTCCATGTATACCATTCTAAACATTGGGAGGACAAGGCTTCGGATTTTGTATACAAAATATTCAACTGGGTGATGGTACTGATGCATGTTTCCATCTTCGATAATCTGCCACCCAAGATATCAGATAGTATCACAGCAAATTCAAGCAGAGTGGCCGATTGGTATGTGGAGAAATAATTCTTATATGTCAGGGTGTTCGACGCTTCCATCCCTCTGCATGCTTTTCCCTTACTTATACCGGACAGGCTGGCTTGTCGTGAGATCTCCAGGAAAACTGTAATTGGCGGTATAAGTAAAGAACTGAAAGGGTATTCAAAAAGGGTATGGCCACCTTTTCCTATTCATTTAAACACTTATTCATTATTAGACTTAGGGCATGCAAAGTCCGAGGTAGAAGCCCTAGAAGATATAAATTTGGTTCATATCGAATTCAAGAAACACGATCCACACAAGGTCGTGAGTAATCATTTGGCCAGTTATGGCCTTAAAAGATTTGATCATGAGAATTCGCCTCACGATGGTATTTTCTGAGGCACAAAATCTTATGGTGAGGTTTTGTCTTGAATAGAAGCCCTGTTTCCTGAAGAGAGGATCGATGTTGTCAGATTCCAAGAGCATAGGCAGATTTGCCTCCCTCCAATATTATGGGGTGAGAATCTGATGACCATAGAGGTGCAGAAAACAAAGGTCGAAGGCTCCAAAGTTTCAACACCCGACCGAGAAGAACAACAGGATAAAGAAGAGCAAGTTGGTGGCTCGAAACAGGAAGCTAAGGCTTCTGGTCCTCCAAGCGAGTCAACTTTGGTCATTACTCCCGGGAAATCTTCTAAACAGGTCGGCAATGCCTTCGCCTCCATTACCCCCTTACAGTCTGCAAATAAATCCTGGACACAAGTTGGATTTTGGGTGAAAAATTTACACCTATAGCAGTTGAAGAGCTACCTCCGAATGAATTCTTATTCGATAAGAAGAGGAAAGTGGTCGTGAGACAAGAACTCTACCAAGAGGCAGGTACTATCTCTAAGAAATATAAAATTTTAACTGATGGGAAAGATATGAAGAAAGTTGAATTCATGATGCAAATGGTAGGAACATTGGGTGTTTTCGCCACGGTGAATCAATATTCAGTCGGGACCCTAAAGGATCAGCTAAAATGAAAGAATTGTTTGATCAAGACACTAGAAGCTAAACAAGCTATAGTAGAGGCTGTTGCTAAAGATAAGGCAATTGCGACTTTAGAGCAAGCAAGAATAGAAGATCAAAAGGAAATCAAGCGGCTTAAAGTTGATCTCAAACAGTCACAGTTGAAGGTTCAGACGAGTCAGACTCAGATAAGCCAGTAGGGAGAATTGATAGACCAGCTTCGGGCCAAACTAGAATTTGTCGAAAGTTAGGTAATCAACATCAGGATATTTCAATCCCAAGCAATAGAGATTAGAAAAAGGTTATCGGCGACACAACAGGGTTTTCTTACAAAAGTGGAAACAATTCAAAGCATCTTCCAACTCATTTATCAGGTGTTGGAAAACCTCTCTCTTAAAGAAAGGGATGTTGAAGCAGCTCAGGTGGCATTCCAGGTGGCTATTATAGCCACAACGAGAAGGGAAGCAAGTAGTAGTTCTAGTTTTCCCATCGCAGAGAAGACCAGGGGTAATATCTTGTTGAAAGAATGGGAGCGAAATATATCTAAAGGAAAACAACAAGCTACGAAGTTGAGGAAATCTTGTGAAGAAATTTTCGGTTTGTTAAGTGAGATTTGTCCAGGTTTCGATGGTGAAAGTGGCTTGGAGATACTGGGTCATATCAATACAGCTAAATATATGCTAAATATCAAGGAAAATGAAGAAAGATAATTAGCCGAGATATCACAAATAACTCAAACAAACATAGTGCAAATAGACAAATGGCTAATTAAACCAAGTATGTTGTTATGCTCTATTAATGCTGAAGATCAGCAGGTGGAGGGAAGGTTGCCGCTATTGATGAAAGACTGCTATATTTTTGAGTCAAATAATCAAGCAGAGCCATCTAAGTTGATATCACAACCGGTGGAGAAGTGCATTATTTGCACAGAGCATGGGAAGAGGCAGGTTTCGGGTACCAAATGAGAACAGAGAAAAAGAAACGAAACGTTTCGACTCCTTGATTGTTGTAATTTTTAAACCTGCGAAGTAAAGCAATGCATATATATTCTTAAGCAATACAGAAATTAATCAATGGCTCATACACAGAATACACAGAGATCTTTACCGGAAACC
>ML792343.1:175448-186376 GCA_009831015.1 Picea engelmannii
GTCTGGAATCACCTTATGCATTGTTGATCTGGGTGCTCTAATCGCAGTTGTTGAAGAGGTACGCCCCTGATTCCAGACTCCCCCTCTCCGCCTAAAGGTAGAATGGCGGGGGGGCTCCAGAATCCAATGTGCATCATTGATATGGGCACTCTAATACCTGTCGTCCAATTCTAATTTCTATTTAAACACAGATGCATTTTCATCCCGAACTTAGGACAAGTGGGTTTTTAACCCATTCCTTTTCATTTTACCCCCCTTTAAGTCCAATGCGCCCGAATTTCATCGATGGATGGACGACTGAGAGGACCTCGGTGCTTCCAACGTGAAAATCCTGAATGGCCCCACTCGTGGCTCAGCTATTGTGCCACGTGTCCTCCATTACCAGGCTCGCTTGACGTGACCAGATGCTAGGACCATAGGGTTAGCTTCAAAGGCGCTTATCGGCATTTCGGGGTTCAGGGTTTCGAGATATGAGATGACGAGGGACTTTTACCCTTCGAATTCCTGAATGTCGATATGCCGACGTGACTAGATCTTGCGCCACATGTCACTGGATCGGATGACCCAGATTTAGTCTTGAAATATAGGTGCTTTCTTTGAAACTATATATCGGTTAACTTGGTAGCCCTGATATCCCGATGACTGTTGATCTATTCTTATGGACGAATCCAGGTCGTTGACAATGTAATTTCACCCGCTCATTTGATTAGAAGCCGTAAATCGAGATTTTGCCATGCTGCGCTCGGGCGCTTCTCATGTAACTTGCAGACCCGAATGCTCTCGAGCCCAAGACAAGAATTATCGCTAACAAATGGTATTACACTATGAATTGGATCTATTTTATGCAAAAACCCCTTGGGGAATAAGAAAATGTTAATTGAGTAATTGGATTTTTGGATTTTAAATGGAAATAATGTAAATGTATTGCTTAATTAGACATTTGTTTTATAAAGTGGTTGATTGCATGTTTATTATTGGGAAAACAATTTCCATGCTTCTAATAAATGTTTGAACATACTAAATGCATTTTGTTACTAATATTATCAATGTAGTGTTCCATATTTTTACAATTAGGATTTTGACGATGAGCAACTTATTTACCATCTATTGTATCACCCCACTATGATGTCAAGTCACAAGATTACTATTAAACGATCACATCTCGGTGAAGAATCATACGTAGCATGATTTAATCAACCACCTATTCAATTCCCACTACATCCCGAGTTACCAATTCAAAACCTCTAGAGTAATACTAGTTCTTTAGATGTTGGGGATGGAGGCAATGATATAGAGGTTGGTATGGATGATTTATTATGAGATACCCAAGCCATGGAGGGAATTTTGTTACATGCATTCCAACAAAATGAAATATGGGATGGCATTGATATCATCGATACCTTATTCGAAAGACTAAAATTTGATTCCACCACCCCTTTCTTTGGACACGCATCAAGGTATACCCAACTGGGGACAACAATGTCATTGTACAACATGAAATCAATGTATGGTATGTTAGACAGATGTTTCTCAACACTTTTGAGGTAACTAACCATTAAGTCCCCTAATTTTTTTAAGGAATATTATCACACAATGAAGGAAAAAAAATGGTTTATTTTATGCATGCTTAATGATAATGTACATTTATATTTCCCACTAATTGCAGGTTACTCATGTATAAGGTACTTTCGAGAGATAATTCCTTTCCCAGTAGTTGTGCAGAGGCAAAGAAAATGCTAAAAATGTTGGGTGTTGAGTACACATCCTCCCAGGCATGTATGAATGATTGTATTATATATAGAAATGAATATGTGGACAAAGATATATGTCCAAAATGTGGAAATGATAGGTACTATAAATCAAAAAAAAAAAGTGAGGCACATGGTCCTGCTCATAATATATTGACACACATGCCTATAATTCCAAGGATTCAAAGGCTCTTTCATTGAAAACAATTAGCCTTGTTGTAGGGGTGGCATGCCTCACATAGAAGTGATATAGGATTTATGTTAATCCCAATAGAGTCAATAGCCATGAAGCATATAGAGGATACATGGCCCAATAAATTCAAGGATGAAGTACAGATCCTACAATTGAGCATAGCAATGGATAGAGTTAATATGTATTCCCTCTAAAACACCAACTATTATGTTTTTCCAATGGTAGTGATCAATAACAATATCCCCCCCATGGTTTTCCGTGAAGAATGAACATCTTTTGTTGGCTCTTATAGTCTCGAGTATAAGACAAGTGAAGATAATGGATGTCTACCTCCAACCACTAATTGATTAATTTAAGGAATTATGTAAAGGGATACGTGTATATCATGTATCAAAACCCATCCCAATGGAGAGGTATTTTACATTGTATGGCATATGTGAGTACACCATGCATGATTATTTGGGACTAGGAGTTTTCTATGGTAAGCATGTTGATTTATTTGTTTATATATTTAATGTTATTTGGCATACTTAATTTGGTGCAACTATATTTTTGACACTAACGTGCTATGTATACAATAACATCACAAGTCTTGTAATAAAAGGGTATCATGGATGTAAATGTTGTAGATCTTCTATAAAAGGCTAGGTGGTCCAACCACCTATGAAAGTTGGTGTATGACTGTTCGAGGATATTCCTCCTAGAAGAGAACCCTTATATAAGAGTTGCATTTTCTTTCAATGTTAAACCAAAGAGAAATCAAAGACCTGAAATAATGATACAACATATTGGATTAGGGAATATGACACGAAGAAGGAGAAGGAAATGGAAGAATTGTTTTATTCAAATGTGGAACCTATGTTTGATGATCCTTATTTTTTTGACACCTATGTTGAGAAAATTCCCATCGCAATGAAAAGGAAATATGTATTTTATGAGCTTCCATATTGGTATCATATTAATATTAGCCACTTATTAGATCCCATGCATATATCCAAAAATGTTTCATCTTCTTTATGGAGGAAAATGTCATTGAAAAAAAGTGACACATTGACTATTAGGACGTATCTTATTGCTTCAAATTATAAAAAGAGACATTGACCAAGAAAAGAAAGTAGAGGAGAGGTTGGTCCCTGTTGGTATTTTAAAGAAGGTGATGTCCCATGGATTTTGAAGAAAGATGATCTTTCTATGGTGAAGGATGGTGTATTGGGTGTAAAGATACCTTCTTTATATGGGCTGACTCTACAATGTTGCTTCACTATAGAAGGGAATTTGTTGGGGCTTAAATCACATGACCATATGAACCTTCTAAGGGTATCTATGTCGAATACATGATTCTTCTTCTATAGTGTAAGTAAAAATATGTTATGCACTCACAATTTTATGGATTTTAATGATGTGTGTCTATTTTGTAGTGTCATTATCCTTTTCTCATGCGTGGTTGTGTGAACCATGAATTCCCATAGGACCTATGACATGTCACATCAACATTATCTACATGTGTATGTTGGATCACATTAGAGGAGATTCATATAGCTAGCATTCCATGGTGGCATCAAGAGATAGATAATATTTTTTGTATGTTTGAGAATGAATTGCCCACGAGTTTTATGGACTTGCAAGTCCATATTATAATTCACCTACTTGATGAGGTTGAATTAGTTGGGGTTCTCTCATGTCGTTGGATGTTCTTCTTAGAAAGGTACATGAAAAAATTGAAGGGGTTTGTTTGAAAAAGGGAAATACAGAAGGGCTCTATGGTGGAGGGGTACATATTATATGAGTGGTTCTATTATTCCAGTGAGTGCATCAAGAAAATTGATGACACACTAGGGGAAATGTTTTGGGATGACCAACAAGATGAAGACGAAATGGAAGGGGAGCTACTCCAAATTAATGGAAAAAGGTGCTTGATAAGGAGTAAGTCGCTTATATTTTTCAATTTTGTATAGAGAAACACTGAAGTTGATAATATATATTGTATCTCATGTTATTCAATTTGAATTCTTGTATACATCAACAAATTTAGAAATTGATGCCATAAATAAATTTGTTCTTTACAATGCAGAGGAAATGTGACCATGGGTCATGTTGTTTGAAGAAAATATAAGGAAGTGGGATAGTGACAAGAAAAAATTCAGATGATTGAATGGAAAAAACATGTCATATCCTAGTAATTTAAAAGAAAATATACCAAAAATATGTCCCAAGAGTTGGGTGGATGACCAGATACAAGAGAAATATGGTGTGTCTAGTCATGACCCACATGGAGAAGTGTTGGATGAACTAAACATAGGGATCAAGTGTAGAAACTCTATAATAACCTCTCTCAGTACCACGTTCAATTTATAATATTGCATATTTGAATTGTAACATGTATTATATTTGTATTAATGCTCAGGTTATTAGACATAATGATATGACACTATCCATTGTTCACATTTTTACAGGTGTATTTGTTCCCATCTATGTTGGTATATGTGCATCATTTTCGCATGAAGGATGTCAATGATGGACACATCACACAATATTGTGGAGTAGAGGTCGAGTTCAATCAATATATTCATGCTAGCCACCGTGATCAAAACCTAAAAGAGGGGAAGATATGCTACATTGGAAAGATACAAGAGATCATGCAAGTGGACTTCTCATCTTTTCAATGTGTTATTTTTAGTTGCAAGTGGTGGGATACCTTTGAACAAAGAAATGTAAAGGAAGATCATGATAGTGAGTAATATTTATTAACTCTAAAAAAATGTGGGTTGAAACTAAGGATCCTTATGTTTTCTCAAACATTACAACCAATTTTTTTTTACCCAGATGTGTTGGATGGGGATTGGTGGCTTGTACTGAGACATGATCTAAGATCAAAACATATTTTTAAAAACAGGAATGTTATAATGCCAAGTGAGAAAGATAATTAGGGTGATGGCAATGAAGAGTGATATGTAAATGCTTTGCTTTGACATTTATATTATGGATGTGTCATTTTCTTATGGGTATCTATAATTGGAAAATTATGTTTTTTTATTCATTTTATAATGTTGGATATGAAACATTAACAACCATTTACAACCACCATTTTTAAATTGTATTAAATAGTATAAGCATAAAATGTGGTTTTGACATATTTTTGTTGTCATATTTGTTGTTTATTATAGAAAAATTGTGTTGTATTGTATTAGCAAATGTTTATGTTAACATTTGAATTACTAAGAATAAGTTAAGATATCACAAAGTTGATGATGTATTCATATAATACAGTAGTAAAGATTTATTTTAAATTATATTTATTTAAAAAAATGATGATATTAAAAAATCAAACCTCAATTTTATTATTGTTTGAAAAATTCAAAATTCAAATAAATATATATTTACCTTGATGGAACTTCTAAGGAAAATTCCAACAAAATAACTTCTTGCAACATCTATGAGTTATGGAATCACACTTGTGGTGTTGGAATTACTAACTTTGATAGAATTCCCAACCTTAAATAATGAAACCATCATGGCCATCACCTATTCCACTCCATCCTTTAGTTATCTAATCATATAAACTTATATTAATCATTATTTTTACACTCTCCTTGAAATAGGTGTCAATATAGGAAGGACATGTAAATTTTGCAGTGCAGCTAGGGGAATAGGGGAATAATATTAGATATGCATTGTTATGTATGAATGTCGCTTTTAATAAATAAGTCCTAGTGTGAAAACAATAAATGTAAGACAGATTACTAGAAGGTTCCTCCTCTAGAATGTTCTTAGGCTGTATTTAACACTATATAAACAGGTATGAGAAATATAATGGGAAAGTTAAGAAGTATTGTATTTGGAGTAGTAGCTCATTAGGATGGTGCCCCCTCGAATATGAAAGTGAACAACAGTGGATCCCTTCCTTAGTAGGATATATTGTAAGGTGTTTCCCTACCTCAATGATTCATATTAATCAAGAATATTTTTCATATTGTTCTATATATATTGTGTGGTGATTGTATTTTTGGATATTTTGTACTTAACAAGTGGTATCAAAGTCATTCCTTAATCCAGGAAAAAGGGAATTTTTTTTGCCATATTGTTCAAGAAAAAAAAAGAGGGTTGAGACACGCTAGAAAATTCCTGAAGCTTTATGTGCATAATTTGCAAAAACTAATTTTATTTATGAGTTCCTCTTGGAAAATCGACCAATTCCAAAAACAAATCATCTGAAATGGAGTCTGGGAAGTGAAATTATCAACATTTTAAAATTTGTAATGTTTTAGGGTTTTTCCACGGAGTGTCGCATGATTTTGTTGAATTCTATGGCAATTGGTCCCAAATTTTCCCAAAGAAATTACAAATCTGAGTTCCTCTTGCAAAATTGTTCCATTTCAAAAAATCGAATCGTCCAAATCGGAGCTCCGGAAGTGAAGATGTAGCTTATTTGAAAGCGACATTGTTTTAGGGATTTTCGTGATGGAAGCAGGATTGCATAGCTCATAAATTTTGATAGGGTGCTCAGACTGTTGTTAAATCAATATAATTGGATAGAGAATTTTTAGATATTTCTTTTGGTATATTATATGTGATGTTTCCAATGGATCTTTTCTCTCAATTCCTCAATGAATTCCAATGGGAGATTCAAGACCTCAAGATAAAAGTTCAACATTTTAAAGCTATCTTGTAACAACCCCCGTCGTTATGACAACATGCAATGCATAACAAGTGCTAAATTTTTTATTTTCTTTTAAGCAAGAAAGTAACACCGACAATAATTAATCAGCACAACTTGATGATGAACAAAACGCACACAAATCAGGCAACCAAAAACATAATGACCCATCATACTAGAACATCATGCAACTGGATGCAACATGTGAAAATCAATTAGACAAAAAAAAAATGACTACCCTCCCGACACACGCAAGATCACGCCTCTAAGCTAAGACAACCTCAATCAATCCAAAAACAATAACTTTAACGATTAGTAACCAGAACCTTCCCGAAGAGTGGGGGACAATCACCTTAACATTACATTAAGTACAACCTTACTTACCAGATAACTCCATCCACATCTAGAGGAACTTAACCCTAAGCCAGTTTCATGTGCGCTTGTTGAACAACACGCGCAATGATCCAATCATAAGGTGTCACGTAACCAGCTTACGACCGAGGTGCTAGGGACCCACGCACAAACAAATTAATTCCAACCTTCTACCTAACATAAAATCTAATGCACCTGAAATCTACTGGCACTAACATGCATTGTTACAGAAGATGTTGTTTTAAAGTTGTAAAAATAAAGTGTTAAAGCTGAAAAAATTCTAGTTTGTAAAGATCATAATCTAACTTCTATATGATTTTCTTACTTCAATAAACTCCTTCACATTAAAAAAATGTCTTAGTAAATTCTTATACATATTACGCAACTGATATCAAATCGAAGAGTTCTAGATAAGGTAAAGAAAATAACTATAACCACAACATAATTTCTTGTAAGGTGAAGGATAATGTTCTAAATTTTCAAGTGAAAAGGGGATGTGTTAAAAAGAAGACATTTAATTTGCAAAGATAAAACCCAACCTTTATAACCCCTTTCATTAGAAGTCATTATGTTAGACATCCAATAGTGTAAACATTGAGGACCTATCACCTTTAAATCATTAGGAAAAACTAAATTAGGATAGATGCAAATTAACAATTATATCACCAACCGTAGATTTGGTTTAAAAATCATTAACCACATTAAGCAAGAAAACAATTGGTGTTATCAACCTAAATAAAGAATTGTAATTATTTTCCTTTTCAAAGGTGCTCATAAACATAATATTGAACTAATACCAGTTTTGAAGAATCAAGTTATGGAATAGAACACAATAATTAACGGGGTAAAATTTTGAAGAAAACGAGATAGGGAAAAGAACACAGATCTAAAACATCATATAATCATTCTACCCATAGGAGGATTGGTTGGATTCTCTTCAAAAAATAGGTTTCATGACTTGACAATAGACCCTTTCGAAACTCAGACTTGAAATTGGTTGTTAACGCACTCCCAGACGTCATAACAACAAATGTACACTTAGCATGTAACTTTAGGCATGTGCAAAGTGTGATTAGTAAACAATTACAGGTTGTCACTCTATATGGTGAATCATGTTTCCTTTTTTGTTAATTAACGATTGAATTTGACCATATCTAATCAGAATATATTTTATTATAAAATAAATTCAGTGTTATATATCTAATTTAACCAATTTACTTTGGATAATTGAATCTTCAGTCCATTTCATTCATTATATAAAAATTACATGGAACCAAAATCAACCTACACAATTGAAGACATAAATGCAGGCATCCGACAAGCTAGCTGCAAAGGAAACATATCAACTACTCAATGGAAATAATAAACGATTGTAAAATAAACCACCTGTCAGTGAACGCTTCTTACATAAACCCTGTGCTAGGTAAATTGCGTTGAGGATGGCAGCAAGGGAATCGTTGGGTTCTGACAGAGCGATATCGTTGTTGTAGAATGGGTTCAGTGTTATATATCTAATTATAAAATAAATTCAATGTATATTTATTGTTTTAAATAGAATTTGAGTATATAGAATTGAGCGTGAGCATTCAGAAACAGTGCCTTGTCAATATCAAAACCTTAAAAAAATCCATAATGTCATTGTTCTTCGTCTGAAAGCCTAGTTACTACACACATCAAAAACGATTGTCATATAGACTTTTCTAACAAAACATTGCATCCTGATCTTCTTCGTGGAGAAACAACACAGATGATTTTCATACAAACTTTTCTTAACACAAAATATCAAGATCTTCTCTGTTGACAACAAATAATGAAACAACACAGACGATTTGTCATACAGAATTCTTTTAACAAAAAATATCCAAATCTTCTCCATGGACAACAAATAATGAAACAACATAGACGATTTGTCATACAGACTTCTTTTAACAAAAAATATCCAGATCTTCTCCGTGGACAACAAATAATGAAACAACATAGACAATTTGTCATACAGACTTCTTTTAACAAAAAATACCCAGATATTCTCCGTGGACAACAAATAATGAAACAACACAGACGATTTTTCATACAGACTTCTTTTAACAAAAAGTAACCAGATATTCTCCATGGACAAAAAATAATGAAACACCACAGACAATTTGTGAGCATGTTTCCTACAGTTTTAGCCAGTTGTTGTGGTTAGCATCCTCATTGGGTATTAAACATAAAATACATTTGATTAGCAGTTGGGACATGGGACCTTGATACTTCCTCCAATGGAGGATGATCGTTCACTTTTAAACAAATCTGACAGGACTAAAGGACAAAAATGTAAGGCAAGGAGTGGAATGCATTACAAAAATTTGCGATTAGATTCCACCTCAATTGCCATAATCAAATATAAAGGAAAAAAATTGAAATCAAGGAATAAATAAAGTGCAGGTAGGAGATACAAAAATGCAAGCAATATTTTGAGTCTAGGGCTCATTCTGGCCATGTGCAATTAGACAGTAACTCAAAAATAAAAAATACACAAGATATCAGGTGAAAACTAGTAGGTGAAACCATCCTATGTTACAAGAATTAATGTAAAAATAAACTCAAACTGAGGGTATTGTGCTTAATGATCAACTCAAGTTAACAAGGAATTCAATATTGAGTAAAATTTCTATTGTTAACGTTTTATTTTATAGCAATCGCAATACTCAATATCAGTTGACCAGGAATACATATCAACGAACAATTTTCATTAAACAATGAGGAAATACCGAAACTAATTCGATAGAATAACATTACGCAAGCTATATGTGATCCATAATCATCCTTCGCCATCCTTGTTGTTGGGAAATAATACCCTACGGACTAGCAAACTAGGGTCAGATTTGCATGCAGATTTTGACCTTAAAGAAATGACCTTTTAACCTACCACCCAAAACTTAAACCCCTCTTTCAAGACACATGCATGGAAAGGAACTACTAACCTTTTTACCGATGTTTGGTGTAGATCCTCCGTTGCACTTTGCCTGCTTACTTGCACTGCTCCTTCCAAATTTCACCTGCAATCAAGACAAAACACTACGCATGCATGCTATTTTTCTACTTGAGGGTTAAAAATTAAGCATAAATTGCACGGATCATAAATAACTCATGCATTGGTATGGGAAAAGTATTCTTTTATTATTTTCAAAATGAATCAACTTACAATCAAATTCGAGACCGGCCACCACTCCTTGATCCTGATCCTGGGTTCCTCCTCTTATTTTTCCTCCAACTGCTTTGTGTTAATTCTCCTTAGGCTTCAGGAAAGGCTAAAGGGTTGGGACAAATGGATTCGGCAAATGGGTAGAGTTTCTTCGCTATATTTTTCCTCCTCCAAATAGTACCCCTACCCCTTCTTTTATAGGCTAGAAGGAGCTAAGGTTTTGGACGAACTCTCGGCCATGCATGGTCGGGAGTTTTAGTTAACTGACCCATAGCTTTTTGTCCCATCGGAAACTTTCATGTTTTTGTGATTTGTTAGGTAAACGCGGGCTGTAGTAGGAATGCCAGCATTCCAACGCGTGCAGTAGTGGGTTAGGGCGCATGTGACTTAACCCAAAAGGATTTTCAAAGGGGTTTCTCAGCAGATGTTTTGGCAATGAAGGGATATGAGTTGGCCTGATGCCAGGTAAGCATGTGTGGTGCAATTTAGGGTTATAACAAATTCCCCCTAATGTGTGAAGTCAGAAGAGCATTTGATGGCCGAAATACATTACCAATCTTTTACCAATCTGTACTGATATGCTGAATGAGTGAGCCCAAGTGCAAGACACCAGATATATAAAATATGCAGAACAGGAACGAAATGCTAGAAATAACAGAATAACGGTAAAATATCCAGCATAATCTTCACAATACACAGAAATGATATACGAAATAGCAACAAAAATAGCACTTGAACAAAAATAACACTTGATTCAGATAGCAATGTTCACAGGCC
>ML792343.1:191435-202799 GCA_009831015.1 Picea engelmannii
AGATCCTTCTAGAAGCGGAAGCTTCTATTAGGTCTTCTTACATCCGCCTTATTCTATTTTATTGAAAGGTCTTATTTAATATTGACCTTTATTACATCCGAATACATTAATCTACCTATGTGCGGGTTAGGACCTTAACACCAAGGATCAAGAACTAGGAGGTGTCGTCTGCAAAATAACAAATGTCTCACCGAGGCGGGCATACCCATTCTCGAGATAAAATAGAACCATGGTTACCAATCAAATACACTGTAGATCCATGTCAAATAACTATAAAGAGTAGCCGTGAACAATACACAGCGGAGCTACATCTCGAAATCAGAAAGATATACATATAGAGTATCCATCTCCTAGAAGATGATTCGTCCTGATGGCTGTACTTTAGAGCTCTAGCAACAACTTCAAAATCTTCTAAAACTCGGGTAGGAGCATAATATGAGTGTACGACTGCACTACCCAGAGGTCTTCGACGGCTCGTCGGTTATGGAATTGATAATCGTGATGATCGGACTGAAGGATTCAGTGATTTCGAATAAAGACATGATTGGACGTTCAGGATGGTCGGGTATGCGAAAAAGAGACATATTGCAGAGGGGCTGACTCAGGCTCAGTGAAAAAACTTCCCTTGGACAATAGCACAACAAGTGATAAGACTCAGGCAGCATATCTGTTAATCATAAGTCTACGAAGCAGGAGGCAACGCAAACTCTCCATATGTTTGGAAGAGTAACCAAACGGTGGAAGACACAACTCTATACAGTGAGAAAAGCTTCCTAAGGTCGTACTACATCCCATAGTCTGATGATCAAATGAACAGATGTGATTTATCCAAGGGCGACTCATTATGATGCCAATAAAGAAAATACTTTTCCCATCCTCTTTTTAGGGTATATTTGATTTTTTTTGTTCTTTTTGATATTTTTTGAAAAAGAATAAAGGAATATTACGTTACAACGGAGGAACGAGTACTGCAAACATACAAGCTCTAGGCACAAGTACAAGACTGATATTCTGGGAAATGATAATAGGAAAAAATCCTCCAGTGGCCAAAGGTGTTAATACGCAGAAGCAAATTGTTACAAGGTTGATGGGTAAGGTATGCAAATGCGGTTGATAGAACACACAATGGTAACATCCTTCGATGTAAGTTTAACGAGCCCAGAGAAGGGAAGCTCAGTGGTTTTTCATGTTTAGAGAGTCTGAAAAAGCATAAAGGAGACTCCAGTGGGGTACCTTTTTTGACAATAGTCTAGTCGGTTCGAAAAAGGGGTAAACTAGCACCGATTAGATGTCAATTCAAAACCATTTTAACGAGTGTGACAAAGACAAGATCACTCGGCCATTTTTTCATTTTTAAGGAGTCTGAAAAAATATTAACTATGGACTCTATTAGGAATGTTCTTCTGGACCATTTTAACAAGTGTGAAAGAATAAGGTCACTCAGCGATCTTTTCAATTTTAGGGAGTCTAAAAAGAGCTTAACTATGGACTCCGAGGGGGTTTATTTTTCGTAAATTTAGTCCCTCAGGCCCGAAAAAGGAATAAAATTATACCTGAGGATACTCTTCTAAAGAATGGAAATTCAATAGAGTATTCCTTTGTTCGTGCAGTTGACCGTCCGGACCGAAAAAGGGGTAAACTACCATCGGACAGATTAACGAGCATGAAAGGTCACAAGATCGCTCGACAATCTTTTCATTTTTAGAGGGTCTGAAAAGGGCTTAAAAGGAGACCCGTTATGTTTTGGGAGTCCAGAGGGTAAGACAAAGAGTGAAAAATACCCATGCAAATGAGGCTCAAACTTGTATTCAGGAAAGACTATACGGACTCTCGAGCCTACAGTGTTGCTAGAAATGGCATGGACACCATAATGCAACCAGGACCTACCTAGGGCATCCATGTTTCAGTAAGCTCTACCACCAAGTTGCGACACTTATAGAGTAGATATGACAGTTCCATGTCACAACCGGATGGGATCGATCTTATATCATAAGAACAAAAGGAAATGAGATGCAATAGTTGGGATGAAATCCTACCCTATATGCTCAAGTTGATTTTTGAAAAAAAATAAAATTATGGATCGTCAATATATTTTTTTTAATTTTTTGAAACTCAATAAAAATTGTCCCAATACCTGATCAAATCCCTCCCATATAACTCCTGGATCACTCTAAATGGTTTTTAATATAAAGAAACTGATAAAGCGGCCCAAAAAAGTGACAAAAAGAGGCCAAAAAGTCTATAAATAGAAGTTGGCAGCTCATTATCACCATTGCTGATTTGGAAATTGACTCTGGAGCCAAAAGACCCCCTTTGCCAAAGATCGTGATTCCGGGAGCTACGGTGGATGAAACGGACTTCTGCTTGGACCAAGTAAGTACAAACTCCCTTGTCTAGCTATTCAATACTTCATTTTTTGCATTTAGTTGATTTTGGGGCTGGGCGTCGACCTCAAAAAGGTCGGACCTAGGCAAACACGGGTTGTCCAGGGACAGCCTGCGGGTACCCACGGTCAGAGCAAATCCTGCCCGCGGGTACCCGCGACTGTCGCCTCTACAGGCCGCGGGTACCCCCCCGCTTGGTGAAAAAGCCAAAATTAAAAAAGTATTGACCCTCCTTTTTGCTTTGTTGTGTTGGCAGGATGTATGTTCAGTGGAGGGAGAGGGAGCACGAGGCCGCCAATGAGTTAGTGGTTGCAGATCCGAATGTTGTGGCCGTGCTGATGTAGTGTGGGTTGGTAAAATTCTTTTTATCTCCATTTATGTGCACGCAACCAAGGCTACTGAACGCCTTGGTTGATTACTGGCACCCTGATGCAGAGGCATTCATGCTAGAGGGGCAATCCTTGGTGCCCACCACCAAGGATATTTACTTTTTGACTGGCCTCTCAAGGAGAGGAGAACCAGTCAACTTTCATACTTTTCCTGCGGGGCCGAGCAAAGTCTCGGAGCTGATAGAGGAGTATTGTGAGGCTAGGACCGATCATAGAACTTCCTTGGTACCCGTTAGTAGGATTACCAGCCTCACCCTAGAGACTATTTTATTGCTCATTGGGCGGATCACTGGCTCAGCAGCCATGCACCAGGATTCGCGTGCACAGATGAACTGTGCGATCCAGTGCATGAATGTACAAATTTTTGATTGGAGTACCACATTGTTGGAGTGCATGAAGAGTCAGTTGACAGCTTGCTGACAGCGGACACACAGGAACTTCGGGTTTGGGACCATCCTGTGTTCATTCTTCTTCAAGAGAGCTTCATGTTTCAGTCCTCGGCTGACAGTACGAGGACATCTGGCCACTTTCCCTGCAGTATGCAGATGGGCAGTGTTACTGCCATGACAGGGTGGTGGAAGGACTGTAGAGGCCTTCAACAATGACTTTTTTTCTTAGCTGTCACGATAGATCTCGACTATAGAGGACTACCCATATGCGGGGATCGACTTCTCCACAGACTCAGCGATACCAGTGCCTCCTGGTCAGGAGTGAGGAGAGATGGGTAAGTCTCCACCTATACAATTTTTTTGTTTGCATATGTAACTTTTATGTCTTTTTGATATATATCATGTTTTTTTATACCAGAGTTTTTGATGGGTGAACGTTTATTGCATGTAGATGTGGGACCCGTGTGACCTACCGACTATGCATGTAACAGGCATCGCCCATGGCTAGAAGCCGCAGCTTCTGCCGCTGGAGGAGAAGTAGTAGCAGGGAACCTCCGAGAAGGAGAGGCCAATAGGGTCCTGAGGCGAATTGAGTGGAACTTTACTGCGCTCACTCGCACAGTTCCCATGGTAGAGATAGAGGACCTGTCGCCCTCCATGCAGACTCATGTTGTGGGGGCACCTCGGACATGGGTCCGATTGTTTAGGTGTTTAGACCAAGCTGTACATGATTATAACAGGGCCCATAGGCCCTGAGAAGACTTTAGAATTTTATGTGCCACAAGCACTGATATGTATATATGTTTTGAGGGCATAAGCCCAGTGACTCGTCACTATTCCCACTTTTGAGGCACTTGCGCCCATCTATGTACTCTGAGGATTTTATGATGTTTATATATGGTTTTTATCTCTTTCTTTTTTTTTGTCTTATGGATTATGTGTACAAAAATGTATTTACATGTTTATGTTCATGATCTTTTTATATGTGAGCAAGATGCCAATCTAAAATGTTATTAGCTAGAGTATCTGTGATTTGATTTAAACTCCTAGGAACATGAAAATACGTGATATAATCAAAGTTGTGTTCCAAGATATGTACCCTAAGGAATCATCGGTGTAAAGTTAGGTCATGAACCCGGTATATTCTGTTTAGATGCGACACAACCAGTTGAGCATCTAAATAGACCCGAAGACGAGAAATGACAAATGACAAAGCGTCATGAAGCAACTCAATAACTGCACTATACTCAGCAACATTATTCGTGGTGTCACCTAAGCATATACCTCCGGAAGATAACAACTGAACCTGTGGTGTAAAGATTACCCAAGTTGCGAAGGCAAGCCTCCACGTGTGTCGACTAGCACCGTCTGCATACCCAATGAACACCTCGGACTCACTTGACATCTGTCATATTGACGAAAGATAACATCAATGACACGTCCATAACACGTTTTAAAAGAAATGTAAAAAAGTAATAGTACAAAGACCATACATATGTTACAAAAAATTACCCATAGTGACCGTTCTATGAGTAATACTTCTTGAGGTAGAGCCCATTTCTAGGCTCTGCCAAAGCATTCCCTTCAAAATTGACCAAATGATAAGCACCCTTTTTTAAAACCTCCTTAATAATGAAGGGTCTAAACCACATGGGTTTAAACTTTCCTGCCCCCAGGGGGTCCTTATCTTGGTCATAGACCAAGACAAGGTCACCCTCAGAAAAAACCCGAGGATGAACGGACCTATCATATTGACACTTGACCTTATGTTTATGAGCCTCGTTGGACAGGGCCGCATCGCGACGCTGTTCATCAAGCTACTCAAGGTGTACTAACCGTTCTTCAAGAAAAGAAGTGTCTGGCAATAACTGTACTGCCAATTTCAGAGATGGAATTTGACATTCGATGGGAAAGACTACCTCCATCCCGTAAACGAGTTGGAAAGGTGAGAAACCGGTTGCAGTCTTAACTGATGTTCGGTAAGCCCATGATGCCGAGTATAACATCAAATGCCAGTTTGACTTGGTTGAGTTGATAGTTCGTTGTAGAATCATTTTAAGAGTTTTGTTTACAGCTTCCACCTGCCCATTGGCTTGGGGGTAGTAAGGTGATGAATGTTCTTGTCGTAACCCAATATTTGACGTTAACTCGAACATCATTTGGTTCTGAAAGTGACTGCCATGATCAGTGACAATCTCTCTCGGGACACCGAACCATGCTATAATCTAGTTGAATAAGAAGAGAGTCGCAGTCTCTCCATCATCTTTAAACGTTGGCATAGCTTCGACCCACTTAGTGAAGTAGTCGACAACTACGATGATATAGCAGTGCCCCCTTGCTAACGGGGGGTTGCATGTAGTGTAATCAATCCCCCATTTAGTGAAGGGACCAACTGTGATGATAGGAAGCATGGGAGCCGTATGTGCCCTCATCTTCCGTGAGAAGATTTGGCACGGATGGCACTTCTTGACCGACTCGATACAATCTTTCATAAGTGTGGGCCAGAAGTAACCTGCTCGTAAAATCTTTTGGGCTGTCGCCAACCCAAATAAGTGACCGCCACAAGCTCCTGTATGACAATCGTTGAGCACTATGACAGCCTCCTCATGAGTGAGACATCGACGCAAAATGAAATCTACACCTCTCTGATACGACGTATCATCGAGTATGAGATAATTCTTATCCTGATGGCGTATCCACCGACGCTCGTCATGAGAAGCAGAGGTGGGGCACTTCAAAGTCTAGAGATAGATCAGTATATATTTGTACTAGGGGTCTGAAGATTCAATCAAAAACATACCCCCCCGGATAGGCGATTCCTCAGGCACAACGTCACCTGACTCAACCGAAAGCTCCGAAATAAGTTCTGCGAAGACCAATGACTTCTTGGACTTGGCTAAAACAAAGTCTAAGTCAAATTCTTGGAGGATTACCATCCATCTACTGATTTTCCCGTCGATAACTCGTCGTGTCAACATGTACTGGAATGGATTCACGACGGCAACGACGGTGGTATTACGAAACAGAACATAGTGACGGAACCGTTGAACAGCATGAACTGCTGCCAATGCAAGTTTTTCGAGATGGGAATAATTAAGTTCCGGTCCTACGAGGCCTCGGCTCAGGTAATAGATTACGTATTCGGAAAACGAGTCATCTTCCTGAACTAAAACCATGCCTATTGTTGACTCTGCGGCAGCCAGATATAATAGGAAATCCTTGTTATAATTAGGTGGTCGTAGCAGAGGTGCGGTAGTGAAGGCATGTCTTAATGCGTCGAAAGAGCGTTGAGCGGCTTCGTCCCCAAAAAAGGGAACATCTTTCTTCAGTAAACGCTTAAAGCCCTTGGTGATTTCGACAAAGTTGGCGATGAAGCATCGTAAGAAGTTTGCCTTCCCTTGAAGACTTTGAAGTTGTAAGATTATGCATGGGGGGGGGCAACTGGATTATTGCCTCCACCTTAAGAGGATCAACCATGATCCTCGTTGTTGATACGATGAAACCTAACAAATGTCCTGACGTGACGTAAAAGTTGCACTTGTTGGGATTCAAGCGAATCCTGAAGTAGCGACAGTGTTCAAAGATTTGTCTGAGGTGTGTAGGATGATCCTTTTACTTGCGAGAGCGTGATGCTAAATCATCTAGATAGGCCTCGACTATATGCTTGAGGTCATGAAATGAAAAAGAAATGGCCCACTGGAAAGTGGCTCCAGCATTCTTAAGGCCAAAAGGCATCTTACGATAGGCAAATGTACCCCACGGACAAATGAATGCCATTTTGTGTTGGTCTTTAGGTTTGACTTGAATTTGATTATAGCCTGAAAAACCATCCATGAACGAAAAGGCTTCACAACCAGCACATTCATCAATAATCTGGTCAATGAATGGGGTTGGATAATTATCTTTTGGACATGCCTTATTCAAATCGTGGAAATCGATACACACACGAATCGTGCCTTGTTTTTTATCGACTGGCACGGGGTTTGACACCCATTGAGTCAAATGAATAGGGTAAATGAACCCTGCCTTGAGCAATTTCTCAACCTCAGTCTTAATGGTTGCTTCTTTCCTAGGATTAACCGGATGAAGTTTTTGTCGAACAGACTTAGCATCAGGATATGTTGTGATTTCATGTTCAACTATTTTTAGATCGATGCCTGGAATTTCCTCATAAGACCAGGCAAAAACTTCGCGGAATTCTTTGAAAAGATCCGTGTAAATTTGAATCTCTTCGAGGGAGCAATCCGCTCTGACGAAGACATTCTCCACGACGCTAGGGCTTCGGGAGATGTTGATAGGTATAGTTTCAGCGATAGTGGCCATATTTCCCTCAGCATAAATTTCCTGTGTAGCTAAGAGGTTAATAGGACACGGTTGATATCCCGTCATGGTGATAGTGAATTCTCCTACCTCGATTCGGTGTAACTCTGGGAGGAAATATGATCTGTGATGAAGATCTTCCCAAGGTTTTTCCGGACTAGTCATTGCTTCAATTACGGCTTCATCCGAAGGCAAGACCAAGTCCAACAAATCAGTGTTGGTGAGAGAACCCTGAGCCCAGATAGGCTCTAGAGGTGGATCAAACTCTTGTGCGGGAGTTGGATCAGGAGTGGCTGAATTTTGTTGGACTAAAGAGTATGCTACTTCAGTGGCCGACAAGGGCACGGACATGTCGGTGTTCCTTGTCTCATCCATCATGACTGATGGGGAAGGAAGAATCCATGGATCATGAAAGTAAGTCATGCGGAACGACGAGACGTGAAAAATCTCAGCCTTGTGGTGAGTCGATATAAACTTGACATCTTCATGAGGAGGTGGGTAATCGAAAGTACCCATCAAAGATGGGCACAAATCAACTCCTACGTTAACGACACCGGCTTGAGGATTATTAATCATGGGAACCATGGATGCCTTCAAAGCTGGGTCAGGTCTAGAGAAGGACAATTGATCGATGGTCACTATCCGGCCTTCGTGTGGAAATAACAAGACTCGGAAAACTGTAGCAACCACAGCTTGCATAGCATAAGTCCAACTATGACCTAACAAGAGATAATAGTTGAGGAGGGCATTGACTACCTCTACTTCAATGCACACGGTCTTTCCTCCTAACTACACAGGGAAAGAATGAATGATGCCATGTGGTCGGAAAGGATGGTCATCGAACGTAGTGAGGAGAGTAGGTGATGGAGAAAAAGCAGGCTGACCAATGGCCTTCCAACAAGCTAACGACATAACGCATGTCGAAGCACCCTCGTTGACCACCGTGTGGAAGATATTCCATGTAAAAATTTTCGTGGGATGAGCCACTACTATCTGAAACGCGACGTGGTAAGGCAGACAAGGTTTTAAGTCGGTCATATCTAACATGATGGTACCTGGGTAACAAGTCTCCATAGAGCCTAACACAGTTAGCAAGGCTTTCCTCTGAGCAGGGAAACTTTGGAGGACCTCCAAAGCGGACATCGCACAAGGGGTTTGTGATAAATCTTCCACCACAGACTAGTTCTGGGCGGCCCTTGCGTTTGGGTTGTGAGAAGCTTTCTTAAATGCACCCTTTGGAATGCATGCCATTTTTTCACCCAACGTCTTCTCAATTTTGTAGGGGAAGAGATGGGAGTTCGGCTTCTTTGCCCTTCTTAGAGGTGCTTACTTTACTATAGTCATGTGCTCTAGTTGTTATTAAAGCATCACCCCTAACCATATATACGTTCGCGGATGAGGAATTGTTTGGGGGAGGGCAGGCTTCCTGGCTACCCCCTTCGGCACTTGTAGAGGCTTAAGTTAAATTTTGCCCATGCTGAAAGGGATTAGTCAACACGGCTTGTTGTTGTTGTGTCACAAACTTTTGGGTCTCGGCAAGTTGAGGACAAAGATGGGTTGGGTGGTCTTCTGCACACAAGTTGCATAGATACCTCGCCTTCCATTTTTCCATGGTGCCCTCATCAGCATTATCAGTGGGTTTTTTCTCCCCCTTACCCTTTTTTCATTGTCTTTTCTTCCCTTCCAGCTGCTGGGTGGCCTTTGGGTTAGTCGTTTGCATGGAGTGTACTTCTGACGTTTGGGTAGGAGGAGCAGCCAAAGCAGTAGTCTGGTTGGCTGCTGAGTGTTGGATAGATAACTGTTGCAATTGTTTTGTCAATTGCTCAGTGGGCTTGGTTTGCGTTGAACCAACAATACCATCGACATGTGTTCCAGCTCTCTGTCTAGTTTTATCCAGTATCGATCGTGGTGCATCCGGCAAGATGTTGTATAATAAACCAGATTGAGAATAGATGAGCTCAAACTGTTGAGCCTTCATGATGGCATCTTCTTCGGAGAAAACTCCAGAAGTTGCGACGTCTTTGGATAATTGTGGGACTAAAGACTTAAGGAACCACTCAAGCAGGAATGCTAGTGGGACTGGTACTTTGATTAGACTCTTTCGACATCTCCACTCTCGGATATGATCAGAGATATGGTCTATTGTCGTCTGTTCGAAATTGGCTAGCAACTCTGTGCCAGCATCGTATCTCATAGGTAACTGAAAATGGTTAAGGAAGGCCATCACCAGTTCACCAAAAGAAGAATATCGTGAGCGATCAAGCTCTATGTACCATTGAAACAGCACTCCCGATAAGAGTGCATTGAAACAATCACAACTGGACGGAGTCATCTTTCAATGAGTTAGATTAACACCAAAGATGGAAGGTAGTCACGTGATCACCTGGATCTTCGTTAGGCTTGGCCTCAAACTTTGGAATGTCCGAAGGCAACTTCATTGGCATAGGAGGCCAACGCGGATCGTGAAAAATAGAATAATTTAACAACCTTGTAAAATCTAGCAAGTGTAACGTCGCCAGGAATGGTAGTTTGGGTTGCTGCTGATAGCTTGTGAAAATGGGTCCTGGAGTTTGGCTCGAACCAGGTTACCAGGAAAAGTTTGGCGGCTGGCCTGGATTCTGGTAGAAACCATGGCCCTGACCAGCGTAAGGATTTTGCATCTGTGGAGACATTATTGGTTGATTCCCCATAAAGGACATAGGATGTTGGGCATTCATCGTGTTTGACGGACTTTGGGAAGGATTACCCCATGCCGGTCCTGCTGGGAGAGGCATAGAAGTCTATCCAGGGTTCCATTGACTGTGGAAAGAATTACCCCATAATGGAATTCAAGAGGAGGGAACGGATCATTGTCCTGAGTTCCAAGGTACTGCTATATGTGCCCCCGATGCAAGAATAGTACCCTGCGCCGGAGTAGACTGTCCAAAAATGGGAGTGCCCCCAGATGGGAAAGCAGTGGATGTGAAAGTTTTGTTACCAAATGTCCCGTTATAAACAAACAGTGACGAACCTACCGGCAGAGTTTGCGCAGGTGTTCCTTGACTCCCGGCTCCAAATGAACTCGTGTGTGCAGGCTGCCCGGTGGACTGCTGATGCAAACCACCAAGCGAAGGGGACGAAGGAGAGATGTGACCTTCAGTGTAAGGAAAAGAATTGAAAGGGATAGGAATGCCCCCAAGTTGACCTTGCAGAGGAGAGTTAGAGCTCCCTGCCCCCAGACCCAAAGTCTGTAAAGTAGAGTAAGTGAGTGCAGGACTTGTACCTGAACTAGGCATACCATATGAAAACAGAGGGCCTGTCGCACTAGGTGTGAAGGGAGGTGTGGCCGCCGCGATAGATGGGGTCGGTCCACTATGCGACGTAGTTGCGGCCAAGACTGTAGTGGCTCGGACCGATGACGTCAATTTAGGAGATGATTCTCCTGTGGTGACAACGTTGGTGGGAATGGAAGAATTCCCAGAGGAAGTAACAGCGTTTGGTTCCATAACTATGTGAGGCACTGACAGGCATTCGTAAAATTGGATTGGTACGATGACCAATGGCCAAGTATCAGTGGTTGGGGTTGCAACTGAGCCAATATTGGTGATTGATTCCTCCGGGAGTTGTTCGGGCTCAATGGTTTGTAGCCTGGTTTCTTCGAAAGACCCTTGTTGGTCTAGTTTTCGCCTCAATGGTGGCGGGGGTGGCTCCAGTATAACTGGCAGCAGGCCCTGAAGCCTTCGTGACCAGCGGAGCTTGAGATCCTCCACTGTGTGAGAAGATCCAAGACACGCTAAGGTATTCTACACGTTCAAACAGTAACACACACTAAAAAAGAAGCCCCTAAGAGATAAGACAAGCAAACACTAAACTAGTTGGAAGAACAGTTACAACAACCAACAC
>ML792343.1:202849-259827 GCA_009831015.1 Picea engelmannii
GTGAGAAGATCCAAGACACGCTAAGGTATTCTACACGTTCAAACAGTAACACACACTAAAAAAGAAGCCCCTAAGAGATAAGACAAGCAAACACTAAACTAGTTGGAAGAACAGTTACAACAACCAACACTAGAGAAACTTACTGGTGCAAGTGCAACTCGAAAACGGAAGCACCCTCTGGGTATACTCTGTAAAGCATGGCCCGATGTCTGTCCTAGGTACCGCGGTATACCCCCGCAGTCACCTGTGTATGTCTCTAAAAAATATTGGCAACTAGTTTGCCAGCACACGAACAGTCACCAGGCGGGTACAGTCGATAGTCGGGTAGACCACAATGAGCAGGGTATCAAGCCTGAAACCTGTCAAGGGTATCGAGAGAAAATGTTCTGGAAGACAACTGAGGACCTTGAATGGATTCGAGACCCACGCAGCCCCGTGGCAAATGCAAACGACGGAATCCCTCAACAAATCCTCGATATGTGTTCTCCACTATGCTTGGTCCGGCTTTGGATGGGTTATCTCTGATACCTTTCCTCACGCGACCTCCCATTTATCCCCTGTGTTAGAGGGGGTTCCCGGATAACTTCCATGAAACTGGACTTCTACACTCCCTATCACAGACTCCAATGTTTGGTTTTGAGTGGCCTTGGAGAGTTTCCTGTCCAACCTAATCCAAGGCCCTAGTCCTGAACTAGTGTATGAACCCTACAAACAAAAAGTCTAATAGATTTTAAATTAGCGTTTCTTTTATGGGATTTTTTACGTCACAAGGTATGAAAGTGAAACTGATGATGTGTAAAGACTCAAGGCAAAAACAAATGAAAAAAGCTGGAAACAAAAGACTTTTACTAAATGCAAAAATCAACAACTTTTCACCAAGAAAGACTTCTTTTTCTTTTCAATTTTTCTAAGATTTCATGCAGCAAACATAAAGGAATTTCACTCAATCTGTGAGCTACTTATGCTCTAAATGCACTGCAAAAACTTATGAACAAAAAGACTTCTCCCTAGCTATTGATGCAGAAACACAATTTTCAAGCAAAGAGGAAAATGAAAAGAATTTTTTATTTTATTTAAGTGCTAAATGAAGCAACAAAGGGAAAATGCCGACAAGCACAAAACCAAGAAAATAAAACAAAATTCTGGCTTAAAGCGCAGATCGCAAAGAACCAGAGCAATGACACACAATGGAAATCAAGAAAGCACCGATTCTTACGCTTGTCTAAAAACCATAAAACAATTTTTTTTCTTTTTTATCTTTTCTATCAACTATCAACTAAGAAAAAACAGGCTAAGGGTAAGGGGCCCTAACCTATTGACTGTGCAACCCTAGACTCAAACCCCTGAGAGGAAACTTCTCACCATAGGAAGGGATGACTGCCCCACCCTTATTGAAAAGAAACCTGTCAAGCCCGCTACTGTCATTGAAACAGCGCGCGTGCAAATGCGTGTTGAGCTACAACAGAGCGCGGGTACCCATGGGCTGCACTTCCACAGGCTGCATGTATGTATAAACTCTAAGACAAAACTAAACACAGGCAGCCCAGACCTAGAAGAGGCCTCTGGTACTGACAACTAGGGTCTCTTGAAGGCTTGGATGCTTCTTCTTTAACAGAAAAGAAAAACAATTGCAAAGAGTAACAAAACGCAATAAAGCAACTGAGACAAGACTATGAACCGGAAAGACTCAGATAGAATCCAGAAAGCCCCCTCAGAATGTATAATTCTGACAGGGAAGAGGGGGACTGCCTCCTAAGCTCTCAGACTCCTACATGCTATTGAAACCTCTACAGCTAGCGTTCACACACGTGTTGTAGAAGGTTAGGGCATGGGTTACACGCGTGCAGGCCTTCTGTAGGCCGTGTGTACCTCTGTGTGTCTCGATAATTATCGTCAAGCAATAGTCAAGGAAAAATTGGTATAAAGAACCAGGTTCCCTTCTAGTTCTGACCTAACAGAAAATAGATAAACAAAGAAATAGAAAATCTAATCCTTTAAACTACCCAAAAACCTCAACTAAATCCGGAAACCCTAAAGAGTAAATAGTCCCCAGTGGAGTCTGTGAAACCAGAGATTATGGGTTCAATTCCCAGTGGAGTCGCCAATTCTATTGTTGGGAAATAATACCCTACGAACTAGCAAACTAGGGTCAGATTTGCATGAAGATTTTGACCTTAAAGAAATGACCTTTTAACCTACCACCCAAAAATTAAACCCCTCTTTCAAGACACATGCATGGAAAGGAACTACTAACATTTTTACTGATGTTTGGTGTAGATCCTCCATTGCGCTTTGCCCACTTACTTGCGCTGCTCCTTCCAAAGTTCACCTGCAATCAAGACAAAACACTACGCATGCATGCTATTTTTCTACTTGAGGGTTAGAAATTAAGCATAAATTGCACGGATCATAAATAACTCATGCATTGGGACGGGAAAAGTATTCTTTTATTATTTTCAAAATGAATCAACTTACAATCAAAGTCGATACCGGCCACCGCTCCTTGATCCTCATCCTGGGCTCCTCCTCTTCTTTGTCCTCCAACTGCTTTGCGTTAATTATCCTTAGGCTTGAGGAAAGGCTAAAGGGTTGGGACAAATGGATTCGACAAATGGGTAGAGTTTCTTCGCTATATTTTTCCTCCTCCAAATAGTACCCCTACCGCTTCTTTTATAGGCTAGAAGGAGCTAGGGTTTTGGACGAACTCTCGGCCATGCATGGTCGGGCGTTTCAGTTAACTAACCCATAGCTTTTTGTCCTGTCGGAAACTTTCCTGTTTTTGTGCTTTGTTAGGTAAACACGGGCTGTAGTAGGCCTGCCAGCATTCCAACGCGTGCAGTAGTGGGTTAGGGCACGTGTGACTTAACCCAGAAGGATTTTCAAAGAGGTTTCTCAGCAAATGTTTTGGCAATGAAGGGATATGAGTTGGCCTGATGCTAGGTAAGCATGTGTGGTGCAATTTAGGGTTATAACAATCCTTTTTATAGAGTTTCTTAGTCATTAATTTCCCCAAACCCTCATTAGATTCCTTTCTCATTTATTTAATTAGGAAAAACCTCCCATGTACACATGTCGCCCAATCCCCTAGTTGCACCAGAAAAACATTTTATTAATTAATTGAATTTTCCTATTTCCCTTACCCACCTAAAAGCGTTCCTAAAATCGCTCCTCAATGTCCCATTATTCCCTTACAATTCTTAAATGAATTATGCCTTACTTAATTCCTAGTTGAGTTCATAAATAGAAAGTTCCAAAGGCTAGATTCCTTACTAAGTTAGACATTCCCCTTTTTCCTTAAGTTTCCCCTTTTCTTTAAGTTTCCATTTTTCTTTAAGTTTCTCCTTTTTTCTTTTTAACTAAAAATCAAATTTAACAAGTGTATACAAACAACCATTTACTTTTTTAATAAATTTAATCCCCCAATATAATTTTTACTTTAATAATTAAAGTTTGAATTTCCTTACCCCCTTCTTATTATATGTCTAATTGTTTTTTTTGTTCAGAGGTTCTACTTAGACCTAGGTTTTAAATTCACTAGGCTTGGCGACAGTTCTTAAGGGAAAATTTGTTATTAAACTTACTCATCACATCATTCATTTTAAGGTCGACCATGTCCTAAGGAGGCATAGTTTTCTAGGCACTAGGTTTTTTCACTTACCAGTTAAAATTGTGACGTGCCCTTCAGGATGCACTACGTGGTCCAAGGGTGCCACTCATCGCTTTCCATTTTATTTGTGCGACGTGCCCTTCAAGATGCACTACATGCTCCAAGGGTGCCACTCAACTCTTTCCATTTTATTTGCGTGACGTGCCCTACAAGACGCACTACGTGCTCCAAGGGTGTCACTTGCCTCTTGACTGAATTTGGTAGACGTCAAACCCCTGGAGTCAATACTCCGTCAGGTGATCTTGTGGGAGACTAAGGACCTCTAAGTAATAAGTACCTTGTCTTATTGTGCACCCCTTAGAATCATCGTGAGAAACTATCACAGTCTTCCCTCACGACATCGCAGGTCTCTCAAACTAGGTAATCATTAACCTACAGTTCAAACCATGGTGGGAGTGCTAGTAGGATGTGGTAGGGCTATTGCCACACCTCTCCCTCAATGTCTCTGGTTTTCTTGCATGACCCCTATACTCCAAATGTGAGTCCAATCGGTAAGCTATCGTCAGCCTGCATCCATCAACGAAACATGTCAGCAATAATAATAAACATCATAGCATCTAATCGTATGTACATATGTCACATCAACAACATTCAAACCCTAACAGCCTACTCCCTGACTCGATCTGGAGTCCACAAGGTTTCATCGATGCCTTGACATATTCAATGTCCATAGTCTTGCACACTCAGGAGAACCTAGTCAATAGCACCTGTCAATGTAAATAAAACAAAAATAACATAATATCAAATCCACAATGTCTCATAATCATAATCAAAACAACCAATAGTATAATGACCCAGATCACTTGCATGCAAGTGTCCTCAAAGAATATGTCTTCTCAGTGCACGTAAGAGCGGGATGTTACATACACCCCCTCTTTTTTTAACCTTCGTCTCGAAGTTTCATAGTATGTAAGTGCCGAAATAAAGTGTATCATAGTATCATATGTCTAAATATCAAACAAAAATGGGTACTATTGATGCATATCATATGGGTCTTCCCAAGTCGCCAAGTGTGGACTATAGTTATCCCACTGGACCTTGACTTGATATATTGTTCGACGTTGTAGATATCGAATTTGATGGTCTAGGATGTGAATTGCCTCCATCGTGAGAGAACCCTCCTCCGATACCTGCAAAGAAATCATATCAATAACATGTGTAGGATCCCTAACATAATGTCTCAAAACAGATACGTGAAAAGAATCATGCATACGTCTCAAAGAATCAGGTAAAGTTAGTCGATAGGCCACAAACCCCTTCTTTTCCACAATCTTGAAAGCTCCCACAAACCTAGGAGATATTTTAGCACCCTTTCCAAACTTGATCAAACTCTTATGTGGTTTCACCCACAAGAAGACTAGATCACCAACTTCATAACTACGATTGATATGACGCTCATCGGCATAACTCGCCTTCCGATCATGTGCTTCCTTTATCCTTTGTCTTATAGTTTTCATTTGGTCTTCTATTTCTTAGATCACTTCAAGTCCCACTAGGACCCTATCCTCAAGCCGATCCCAACTCAAAGGTGTCTGACACGATCGCCCGTAAAGAAACTGGAAAGGCATCATCTTAATGGTTCTTTGATAACTATTGTTATATGCAAATTCTACCAGTGGAAAGAATTATTCCCAATGCTTATGTTGGTCCATCATGTACATACACAACATGTCATCCAAGATTTGGTTTGTTCTTTTGGTCTCCACGTCTGTCTCTAGGTGATATGCGGTACTAAAGTTAAATTGGGTTCCCAAGGCCTCTTGAAAACTAGTACAAAATCATCATGTAAACACTGATCCTCTATCAAATATAATCCTCTTAGGCACTCCATGCAGCCTCACAATATCACTGATGAAAACTCTAGATATTTCAGGTGCCTGATATGTTGTATGCACTAGAATAAAATGAACACTCTTCGTCAAAGTGTCGACTACCACAAAAATTGAGTCATGTCTCCTTGTTGTTAGTGGCAATCCAACAATAAAATTCATCAAATTTACCTCCCATTTTCATTCCAGAATAGCCTGCAGCTGTAGTAATCATTCTGGATGTCTATTTTTAGCCTTCACCTGCTGACATTCTAGACATCTTGCCATGTAGTTGACTATGTCTGCCTTCATTCCTTTCCAGAAGAATAAGGATTTAAGATCTTCCGTCATCTTTGTGACTCTAGGATGAGGCATGTACACTACCTTATGAGCCTCGTTTAGGATCAAACTCATCAACTTGTCATTGGGAAGTACGTAAATTCAACCTTTAAATCTCAATAATCTGTCATTGTCCACAGTAAATCCATCAAATTTTGGTACCATCATTGTGTTTTGTTCAATAAAATCCTTGACCTATTTGTACCATTCATCATCGTGTTGTAAAGTTAGAATATTTTCACGTAGATTTGTGTGAAGAGGCATCACCGAAAATATGTGTGGTCTCTGACTCAACGCATCAGCCACTTTGTTCATTGTTCCTTTTATGTAGGTAATATTGAAATCGTACTCGCTAAGCATTTCCAACCAACGTCATTGTTGCACATTCAATTCATTTTTCGTAGAGATGTGTTGTAGTCCACAGTGGTTCATTTTTAGTTCAATGTTTTGTCCAATAAGGTAGTGTCTCCAAACTCTCAAGCCATAAACAATGGCTAACAACTCCAAATAGTGTGTTGCATAGTTCTCCTCATGCCTTCTCAACTTTCTTGAGATGCAAGTGATCACTCGACCATCTTGCATCAGAACTCCGCCTAATTGATGCAGGAGAATCGATCCAAGCCAGCCAGCCAGTACAAAGTGCTTTCAATGAAGAAGGGTAGGCACAACCCTCTCGTTTCAAATTTTGAATTTGAAATTTATATTAAATGTGTGTAATGCTAGTAGAGCCAAAGCCATGCCTTTGAGAAGGCTGTAGTTAAAGAAGGCCTTTAATGGTTGTAAGGCTGGATCTAGCTCTGATCTGAACTAGACAGTCCATTCAATGTAAAGTTAATGTAATTGAATAAGGTTGGTGAGGATGGAGGGAAGAGCTCGAAGAGCCCCCTCATGTAAAAGTTCCTTTGTATGTAGGATGAGTTAGAAGTAGTTGGGTAAGTCGAGTAGAGAAGAGAAGAGAGGAGAGCCGAGACTCTGTTGCAGTCTGAGCTCAAACACATTGTAAAGAATCATTTTCAGATTAATACAATCAGAGCAGTTTTTCCTGCATGTTATTCTATGTATAATGAATGTCTTCATGTGTGTGTATTTATATGTACTAGATGTATGATTAAGTGTGCATTTACAGGAACAGATAGATTTTCCTATCTGTGGGTTCTTTAATTTTAGGTTTGGGACTCTTTGAGGCTTCATCCATGAGTGCATGACAGAGTGTTGTGGTCTCTGAAAGCCAGTGTAAGGATTTCACTTCTGAAGTCTGCAAATTCAGACAAAGACATGCCAGAAGGGTGCACCAGCTGAAGTCATTGACTCAAGGATAATCCTCAAGGTTGTTGAATACCTTGGAGGTGAATATTGTGCAAAGGAAGGCACAGAGAAGACATAATTACTGAAGGTTCTATAGAGCTCTGCCAAGAAGGCATTGAGCGCGTGTATAGAAGGCACAAGGAGAGAACTTGTGTTTGAGTTCAGAGGAGAAGACAGAATCAATGAGGATTTTGGGAACTCTGTCAGGAGGGAATTGAGAAGGTGCCAGAGTGCACATAGAACTCTTAGAGTTCTGAGGAAGAAGAAGTGTCACAGAAGGACCTTCACAGGGTTGTTGAATACCCTGTAAGCTTAGCAAGGAGTGCTTGAGCAGGAAATTGCCAAAGGGTATTTCCATCCCTTCAAGGAGAGAAAGGGATAGAGATCATTGGGGTTTGAGCAGTTGAAGCTCAAAGAGGATAAATACCTATGCTAGGAGTGCACCAGGACAACACCTAAGTAAAGTGTTGATAGACAGACAGTCGTTTGAAGGCTCGTCAGGCAGCAGGAGTGGGAGCGAGAGAGAACTTATTCTAAAGTCCCGAAGCTCAAGATAGATAGCACCTTTGTGTGCAGAGACTCTGTAAGGAATGCAGAGGTAGAGAAACCTTGGAGGTTTCAGAATCGACAAAGCTCAGGAGGGACAGCATCTTTAAGAACACAGACGGAAGCCAAAGATACAGATTTCATGGAGGAAACAAAGGATGAGACCTTTGATAATTGGAAAATCTTCCAAGGAAAATGAAGAAGGCATAAGCTCAGGAAGGAGCTACAACTGCCATCAGATCTGGGCACATGGACCGATATCCATCGGATCTGGGATAAGCTGCACATGGTTTAACCCTCGCACATTCAAGGAAGAGGAGCCTCTAGATCATTTCAGCATTTCAAGGTTTGGCATTTCGAGAATCCCTATGACAAGAGACTGGGGTACTTCATAGTCAAAACCCTGAAGTCGCAAAACGCGACTTGCCTTTGGAGCAAAATTTCGGCATTTCTTCTATTTGAAGTTCGGAATGTAGAGGAGGCAGAGATTTTGGTACCGAGAGTTTCAAACTCCTAGTACGTGAAACAACGAAGATCAGGACCATATATTTCAGAGGACACGTGGCAGAGATCCAAACCCATCGAGGTTTCGGATACCGGGAAGTTGAAGGATCAAGGGTTGGCCGTGGAGGATTCATGAAATTGTGAATCCCAAAGTCCCAGAAAGTGCACACGGAAAAGGTTTCAGGGAAATCCCCAAAAGGCCATTTCGGTATTTCAGCTACTAGAAGATGAAGGGGTGAGAGTTCGGAACTCTTGACCCACAAGATCCTGAAAGGATCTGAGTTGTTGGATCAGGGAGGCTCACAGTCGTTTATCTTGCTTAGGAGGAGGAGGACCAGAGTTTTGGGATTTTGGTACTTCAGTATTTCGAATACCGGAAGTACGAGAGGACAAGGAATTGTTGCATCAGGATTCACAAAGTTTCAAAATGTGAATTCCCAAAAGCACAGGAGCAGTATTTTCGGGTCACGAGATAGGATCAGATTTCGGCATACCGGGGTTCGGCATTTCAGGAATCTTGAAGACAAGGTATCAGAG
This sequence comes from Picea engelmannii, assembly GCA_009831015.1. Classification (NCBI taxonomy): domain Eukaryota; kingdom Viridiplantae; phylum Streptophyta; class Pinopsida; order Pinales; family Pinaceae; genus Picea; species Picea engelmannii. Next base: position 211,556 of record ML792343.1, read on the forward strand.
GATTTCAGCATTGGAAACCCTGAAGTTCTGAAAGAAGGACTGTGATCACGGAGGACGCAGTTAGAAAGATCAGGATTTCGGTATTTTGACATTTCGATATTCGGGAGATCGAAGAGATAGAACTCTTGACATCTGGGTTCGTGAAATTGTGAAACCCAAAAATATTTTTTCGGCAAAGGGTCGCGGTCATATATGGGAGTCTATGTGGAAGGTCATTGTTGGTGGCCACGTGGAGGTGAAAGCTCATGCCCGATGCATGTTTGTGCAGGTGGGGTTTTCAAGGAAGGACCTTTGGATCGAATGTTGAGGTTCTGATAGGGATCTGAAAGAGATGCTTCGGCTTAGGGAAGATTTGAAACGATCCTGTGAGCATATCTTGTCCTGAGGGATATAGGTCTATGTCACCATTTGTGGTATCAGAGCTACTTTCTATCTGTATACTGTGGGCAGAAGGAGGCAGAGAAGGAGAAGAAAAACACTCTGATACACATCAAGTCGTATCAAAGCTTGACTATGTTTGTATATTGTAGGCAGAGGAAGCGAGAGGAGAAAGAGTACTCTGATACACATCAGTTTGGTATCAGAGGAAGGCAGAGTATTGAGACTCTATGGTGATTATTCGTATGTATGCAGCAGTCAAGAAGATAGTCAGGAGGACTGTAGGGGACGCTGGAAGCACTCAAGGTTGCAGAGTGACAACAACAGATTTTCTAGGAGGGAAAGTTGAAGGCAGGAATATGGCTACTGAAGGCCATGCATGCAATGGAAAGAAGATCCATCAGCAGTAGAGAAAGGTTGAGATGGATAAAGAACTTGCCGAGATCATAGCGATGATGGAGGAACTTGCACTGCAGATGCAACAGGATGCAAGATCACATTAGGTGTATGAATGGCCCATCGGGATGAAGCTAAAATGGACAGTCAGGGAATTCATGGCCAAAAGACAATGGAGGTTGATAAGAGGATGGTTGATGCATGCTGAAAGCCTCAAGAATATGAGGAGATGGTTCAAGTATGTGAACCAGAGATTGGGAGGAATCTCAGTGATGCTAAGGATGAACTGAGATCATTGGAAGATCTCAGAGACTACCAAGATGGCAGAACAAAAATTTCCAATTGCCAAGAGGGCAATGAGATGAGATCACTGTGGGATCTCATAGACTGTCAAGAGGATGGCAGGGAAATTTCATGTTTCCAAGAGGGAAATAAGGTGAGATCATTGCGGGGTCTCATAGACTGCCAAGAGGGCAGGACTGGAAATTCAAATTTCCAGGTGGGCAATAAGATGAGATCCGAGGATCTCATAGACTGTCAAGGGGGAAGCAGAGAAATCCCATATTTCCAGGTGGGCAAGGGAGAGAAGATGAGCTCAAAGGTGACTTCATATCAGCAAGAGGAGTTGATGGAGAAGAAGGATCAGACACACTTTCTGATATTCCTTCCAGGTAGACCAGTTGAGGTAAGAGTTTGTGTTGCTGAAGTAGCAGCAACAGAAAGACAGCTAACAAAGACTGTCAAAGAAGAGGAAGAGTTGGATCAGATATCAAAAGCTTCCCAAGAAGAAAAGGACACAACTGCAGCATTGGAGCTTGCAGCAGAAGAAGCCGAAGAAGAGACAAACAACATGAGTTTTGTTGATCTGTGTGAAGAGATTGAAGCCCTGGAGAGAAGGGTGATAGTGCAGGGCATGCACATCCAATAGGTTAAGTTGGAGACAGGTGAAGGAGAATACCAGCCCAAGGAGCGACTGGAAGAAGCTGGAAATATACCAGCAGGAGAACTGGCAGAAGCAAAGCTGTCAGAAGAGGAAGTTGAGTAGAGACTCAGTGATGAAATTGTAGAAGTGGAGTCTGCAGTAGAGTGGCCAGCTAGTGCTACAGGAGGGGAAAAGGATGGCATGGGAAATCTAGTTGATCTACCCATTTTTAGAGAGGAAATGCAACTTAGGAGACTACATACACAGAGCTAGCCATGGGAGTAGCTGGATGAGGAGATAGACCAGGTTAGGAGGCTGATGTTGAAGTCATCACAAGAGACTTCCACTAGAGAAAGGCTAAGAAGAAGAGGGTCTACCATAGCAGCAGCAGCAAAGAACTGGAGCAGATGAATAGCTCCAAAGAGTTGTTTGGGATCCAGGTGGATTTCAACAATGATGCTGGGAAGCTCATGAGTAGGAGCTCATGAATTTTTCACAGCAGAGGAGTATGATGCAGGAGCATCCTTCCAAGCCAGCCAGTGAGCACAGCACACATTCAATGAAGAAGGAGAGGCGCAGCCCTCTCGTTTCAAATTTTGAATTTGAAATTTATATTAAATTTTTGTAAGGTTGGTAGAGCCAAAGTTGTGCCTTTGAGAAGGTTGTAGTTAAAAAATTCCTTTAATGGTTGTAAGGTTGGATCTAGCTCTAATCTGGACTAGACAACCCATTCAATGTAAAGTTAATGTAATTGAATAGGGTTGGTGAGGATGGAGGGAAGAGCTCGAAGAGCCCCCTCATGTAAAAGATCCTTTGTATGTAGGATGAGTTAGAAGTATTTGGGTAAGTCAAGTAGAGAAGAGAAGAGAGGAGAGCCGAGACTCTACTACAATCCAAGCTCAAACACATTATAAAGAGGCATTTTCAGATTAATACAATCATAGCAGTTTTTCCTGCATATTATTCTATGTATAATGAATGTCTTCATGTGTGTGTATTTATATGTTGTAGATGTATGATTAAGTGTGCATTTACAGGAATAGACAAATTTTCCTATCTATGGGTTCTTTGATTTCAGGTTTGGGACTCTTTTAGGCTTCATGCATGAGTGCATGACAAAGTGTTGTGATCTCTGAAAGCCAGTGTAAGGATTTCACTTCTGAAGTCTGCGGATTCACACAAAGACAAGTCAGGAAAGAGCACCAACTGAAGTCATTGACTCAAGGAGAATCCTCAAGATTATTGAATACCTTGGAGGTGAAGATTGTGCAGAGGAAGGCATAGAGAAGATAGAATTACTGAAGGTTCTGTAGAGCTCTTCCAGGAGGGCATTAAGCGCGTGTATAGAAGGAACATGGAGAGAACTCTTATTTGAGTTCAGAGGAGAAGACATAATTACTAAGGATTCTGGGAACTCTGCCAAGAGGGCATTGAGTAGGTGCCAGAGTGCACAGATAACTCTTAGAGTTCTGAGGAAGAAGAAGTGTCACAGGAGGACCTTCACAGGGTTGTTGAATACCCTACAATCTTAGTAAGGAGTGCTTGAGCAGGAAATTTCTAGAGGGTATTTCCATCCCTTCAAGGAGAGAAAGGGATAGAGATCATTGGGGTCTGAGCAGTAGAATCTCAAAGAGGATAAAGACCTATGCAAGCAGTGCACCAGACCAACACCTGAGTAAAGTGTTGATAGACAGACAGTCGTCTGAAGGCTTGTCAGGCGGTAGGATTGGGAGCGAGAGAGGACTTATTCTAAAGTCCCATAGCTCAGGACAGATAGCACCTTTGTGTGTAGAGGATCTGTAAGGAGTGAATAGGTCGAGAAACCTTTGAGGTTTTAGAATCGACAAATATTAGGAGGGACGTTGTCTTTAACAATGCAGATGGGAGACAAAAATACAAATTTTGTAGAGGAAACAAAGTCCAAGACCTTTGATAATTAAAAAATCTTCCAAGGAAAATGAAGAAGGTGTAAGCTCAGGAAGGAGCTACAGCTGTCGTCAGATCTGGGTGCACGGACCGATAACCATCGGATCCGGGGGAAGTTGCACAAGGTTTAACCCTCGCACATTCAAGGAAGAGGAGCCGCTAGATCATTTCGGCATTTCAGGGTTCGACATTTCGGGAATCCTGATGATAAGAGACTGGGGCACTTCACAGTGAAAATCCTGAAGTCACGAAATGCGACTTACCTTTGGAGAAGAAATTTGGCATTTCGGCTATTCGGAGTTCGGAAGGTAGATGAGGCAGAGATTTTGGTACCGAGAGTTTCAAACTCTCGGTACTTGAAACAACGAAGATCAGGACCGTCCATTTCAGAGGACACATGGCAAAGATCCAAACCCATCGGGGTTTCGAATACTGGGAAGTTGAAGGATCAAGGGTTGGTCACGGAGGATTCACGAAATTGCGAATCCTAAAGTCCCGAAAAGTGTACACGGATAAGGTTTCAGGGAAATCCCTGAAAGGCCATTTAGGTATTTCGGCTAATGAAAGATGCAGGGGTGAGAGTTTGAAACTCTTGACCCATGAGATCCCAAAAGGATCTGAGCTGTTGGATCAGGGAGGCTCACAGTCATTGATCTTTCTCAGGAGAAGGAGGACCGTAGTTTCGGGATTTCAGTACTTTGGTATTTCAGATACCAGAAGTATGAGAGGACAAGGAATTGTTGCACCAGGATTCACGAAGTTTTGAAATGTGAATTCCTGAAAGAACAGGAGGAGTATTTTCGGGTCACGAGACAGGATCAGATTTTGGCATACCGGGGTTCGGCATTTTGGGAATCCTGAAGACAGGGTATCAGAGCATTTCGGCATTGGAAACCCCGAAGTTCCGAAAGAAGGACTGTGATCACGGAGGACACAGTTAGAAAGACCGATATTTCAGTATTTCGGCATTTCGGTATTCGAGAGATCGAAGAGCTAGAACTCTCGACATCTGGGTTTGTGAAATCGTGAAACCCGAAAGTCCTTTTTCGACAAAGGGTCACGGTCATATCTGGGAGTCCATGTGGAAGGTCATTGTTGGTGGCCACGTGGAGGTGAAAGCTCACGCCTAATGCATGTTTTTGCAGGTGGGGTTTTCAAGGAAGGACTTGTGGATCGAATGTTGAGGTTCCGATAGGGATCCGAAAGAGCCGCTTCGGCTCAGGAAAGATTTGAAACGATCATGTGAGCGGATCTTGGCCCGAGGGCTACATGTCTGTGTCACCACTAATCCTTCCTTGAATGGGTCAGTGCATACAAAGAATTCCATGTCCATGTCAGGGACCTTTAGTATTGGTGTTGTCATCAACAGCTCCTTAAGCCTCTGAAATGCCTCTACGCATTTCTTGGTCCAAACAAACTTCTTGTTCTTCTTCAACAATTCCGTGATCAAATTTTCTATGTTCGAAAAACCCTCTACAAACCGTCAATAGTATCTCTCTAAACCCATAAAGCTATGCACTTCGGGGAAATTCGTCAGCGCATGCCATTCCATAATAGCCTCGACCTTTGTTGGATCCACAACGACACTTTCATCAGAGATGACATGTCCTAAGTAGTGAATCTTCGATTAATAAAACGAGTATTTAGACAATTTCCCAAACAATTTGTTCTCTCGTAGACACTGTAGTACCATGTGCAAGTGCTCGTCATGCTCCTCCATCATCCGAGAGTAAATCAAAATATCATCAATGAATACTTGGATGAACCTTTCCAAGTATTCATAGAACACCCCATTCATCAAACTCATAAATACTCCTGGGGCGTTCGTCAGTCCAAATGGTAAAACAATAAACTTGTAATGTCCAAACCTCATCTTAAAGGCAGTCTTAGGTATTTCATCCTCTTTGATCCATAACTGGTGATACCCTGATCTCAATTCGATCTTTGAAAACATCGTCCCACCCTTCATCTAATCAAACAGATCATAAATCCTTGGCAACAAATATTGATTCTTGATCGTTTCCTTGTTCAATTGGCGATATTCAATGCAGAGTCTCCACGACCCATCCTTCTTTTGTATTAATATAACAGGCACACTCCACGGTGACACACTTGGATGTATAATTCCTAGCTCCAACAACTCCTTCAATTTCATTTTCAACTCCTATAACTCTGGGGTCGACATCCAATAAGGTGTTCTTACTATTGGTTCAATCCTCGGTTTTAGTTCTATGGAAAATTCCAATTCCCTCTCAGGAGGAAGCCCAGATAACTCCTCCAGGAAGACATCCACAAATTCTCGTACTACCGGAAGGTTTTATAGTCCTTCTGCCACACCCTTTTCATTTAACTCAAAGATCGCATAAATCTTGCATCCCTTGCACATGTTCTTCCGTAGCTGCAAGGAAGACATGAACCTCAGGGGAAATCCCTGGTTCCGACCTACAATCATGCATCTTTATCCCTCATCATCGATCAAGATCAACCATTTTGTCTTAAGTTTCGCCTCATGTGATTCCAACCAGTCCACACCGATCACGACGTCATAAGACCCTAATATTGAAACGTATAGGTTGGCCCTTGTGACAAGCTCTCCCAGGTTAATTCTACAGCCCGTAACCTTCCCTCCAACCCTCTATCTAGCTCCTGAAGCCATTTCTACAAATCTAAACTTGTCATGTTCGAATGCCTTTACCTTAATTATTTTTAGCCTTGCACCATAAATAAACTCTTTGTAGCACCCAGATCTATCAAAATGTTAAGGGTCTGGTCAGCGATGGTACCTGACATCTCGAGCGCAGTTGATTGGTGCCCTACCTGGTGGTTATTCAGTGTTGCATGAATTTGATGGGCCTTGCCTAAATCTCCCATGGTAGTGGGTCCGGCTGATCCAAATGCTCTAGTCCTCTCCAATGAGAAGTCATGTTGGTAATGTGTCTCTCCACATGTCCAACACCCTTTCTTCGGTCCAGTACTCCGGGTAACTGAAGCAGAAGCTGATGACCCACAGGCCTGGAACCCTGGTATGTTCTGTTGAACAGCCCTAAATTGTTTTTGTTGTGGTCGACATTGTTGTGGTGCTCTGTAAGGAGTTCTTTGTTGAGGCATTAGTCACCGAGGTGTACTGAAAGTGGATCCTCTCTGGAAGTCATGATATCCTGGTGAATTTCTACCTAGTGTCTGATGTTGCTGCGCACCAGATGACGCCTATCCCACTGGTCTCGTTGGATTCCTTCTCTAACCCCCGCCGAAAATCTCCTCCTCTGTTATGAGGGCCTTTTGAACAACATCATGCAAGGTTTGAGGCATCATAATCCTAAACTTTTCACGAATGCTGACATTAAGGCCAAACATGAACTTGTTGACCTTAAGTTTCTCGGTATTTAGGTGGGGAGTATACCAAAGAAGCTCCATGAAACGGGCCTCATACTCAGGCAACGTACAGCCGCCCTGTCACAAGGCATTGAGCTAACGCTCCATGAATTCCTCAGATAAATACCTCTCTCAGAACCATTCCTCGAAAATTTCCCATGGCACGTCTTCGACGACCATGTTCAATTGTGGCAGGAGCGTATTCCACCATAGAAGAGTGCTCCCCTTCAGTTGAAAGATAGCCATGTGGACCTTCATGTAGGAGGTATAGTCGCGAATTTAAAATCACATTGCCACATTCTCCAACCATGTCTCGACAGCTGCGTCGTCCAAGGCACAAAAGAACTTGGGAAATTTGACCTTCTTGATTTTGCAGTGAATTCTACTAGTACCGACCAGAGTGCACAGTGGACCCTCAGGGGGTTTCGGCTCCCTAGCCTCATCTATGTCCAAACTGTTGATCAGTGCCTCAGAAATCCATTGAAAGGACGTCATCGGCCCAACCAAATCACCCACAACTATATGTTCCTACCCAACAACATCTTCGTCTCCCTGGTGGTTAGGCCCCTCAGGTGTGGATGCTATCGGGGGAGTCACTCCTCCTCCCCTAGCACCCTGTCATCTTCCTCCACGGTGTCCTCTAACCTTGATTACATTCAAAAATAAAATCAATTTAATAAGCAACCTTATAATCAAACATCTAATCAATGGAATCCATAGTGATCCCAAGTCATGGGTCGAACCCGCTCTGATACCATATGTAACAACCCCCATCGTTACGACAACATGCGATGCATAACAAGTGCTAATTTTTATTTTTATTTTAAAGTAGGAAAGTAACAATGACAAAAATTAATCAACACAACTTGACGATGAACACAATGCATGCAAATCAAGCAACTGACAACATAATGACCCAACATACTAGCACATCATGCAATTGGATGCAACATGCGAAAATCAATTAGACAAAATAAAAATGACTACCTGCCTAACACACGCAAGATCACACCTCTAATCCAAGAAAACCTCAATCAATCCAAACATAACAACTTTGACGAACAGTAACCAGAACCTTCCCGGTGAGTGGGGGATAATCACCTTAACATTACAACAAGTACAACCTTACTTACCAGACAAATTCATCCACATCTAGAGGCTCTTAACCCTAAGCCAGTTTCATGTGTGCTTTTTTATCAACATGCACAATGATCCAATCATAAGGTATCACGTTGCCAACTTGCGACCGAGGTGCTAGGGACCCATGCGCAAACAAATAGATCTAAACCTTCTACCTAACATAAAATATAACGCGCCTAAAATCCACTGGCACTAACATGCATTGTTATAGAACATGTTGTTTTAAAGTTGTAAAAAGAAAGTGTTAAAGGTGAAGAACTTGTAGTTTGTAAAAATCATAATATAACTTCTATATGTTTTTCTTACTTCAATAAAATTATTCACATTAAAACAAAGTCTTAGTAAATGCTTATACATATTACGCAATTGATATCAAATCAAAGAGTTCTAGATAAGGTAAAGAAAAGAACTATAACCACAACGTAATTTCTTGTAAGGTGAAGGATAATGTTCTAAATTTTCAAGTGAAAAGGGGATGTCTTAAAAAGAAGACATTTAGTTTGCAAAGCTAAAACCCAACCTTTATAACCCCTTTCATTAGTAGTCATTGTGTTAGACATCCAATAGTGTAAACATTTAGGACCTATCACCTTTAAATCATTAGGAAAAACTAAATTAGGATAGATGCAAATTAATAAGTATATCACCAACCGTAGATCTGATTTAAAAATCATTAACCACATTAAGCAAGAAAACAATTGGTGTTATCAACCTAAATAAATAATTGTAATTACTTTTCCTTTTTAAAGGTGCTCATAAACATAATACTGAACTAATACCAGTTTTGAAGAATCAATTTATGGAATAGAACACAATAATTAAAGGGGTAAAATTTTGAATAAAACGAGATAGGGAAAAGAACACAGATCTAAAACGTCATATAATCATTCTACCCACAAGAGGACTGGTTGGATTCTCCTCAAAAAATAGGTTTAACGACTTGACAACATACCCTTCTGAAACTCAGACTTGAAATTGGTTATTAACCCGCTCCTATTCATCATAACAGCAAATGTACGCTTAGCATGTAACTTTAGGCATGTGATAAGTGCAATTAGTAAACAATTGTAGGTTGTGACTTTGTATGGTGAATCATGTTTCCTTTTTCGTTAATTAATGATCAAAGTTGACCAGATCTAATCCGAATATATTTTATTATAAAATAAATTCAGTGTTATATATTTACTTTAACCAATTTACTTTGGATAATTGAATCATCAGTCCATTTCATTCATTATATAAAAATTACATGGAACGAAAATCAACCTGCACAATTGAAGACATAAATGCAAGCATCCAACAAGCTAGTTGCGGACGAAACATATCAACTACTCAATGGAAATAATAAACATCTATAAAATAAACCATCTGTCAGTGAACACTTCTTACTTAAACCCTATTCCAGGTAAATTACGTTAAGGCTAGCAGCAAGGGAACCGTTGGGTTCTGACAGAGTGATATTGTTTCTGCAGAACAGGTTCAATGTTATATATCTAATTATAAAATAAATTCAGTGTATATTTATTTTTTTAAATAGAATTTGAGTATATAGCAATGAGCATGAGCATTCAAAAACAATTCCTTGTCAATATCAAAACCTTAAAAAAATCCATAATGTCATTGTTTTTCGTCCAGAAGGCCAGTTACTACACACATCAAAAACGATTGTCATAAAGACTTTTCTAACAAAAAATTCCATCCTGATCTTCTCCGTGGAGAAGCAAATAATGAAACAACACAGACGATTGTCATACAAACTTTTCTTAACACAAAATATCCAGATATTCTCCGTGGACAACAAATAATGAAACAACACAAATGATTTGTCATACAGACTTCTTTTAAAAAAAATATCTAGATCTTCTCCGTGGACAACAAATAATGAAACAACACAGATGATTTGTCATATAGAATTCTTTTAACAAAAAATATCCAGATCTTCTTTGTGGACAACACAAACAATTTTTCATAAAGACTTCTTTTAACAAAAAATATCCAGATCTTCTTCATGAACAAAAAATACTGAAACAACACAAAAGATTTGTCATACAGACTTCTTCTAAAAAAAATATCTAGATCTTCTTCGTGGACAAAAAATAATGAATTTGTCATACAGACTTATTTTAACAAAAAATATCTATATATTCTCCGTGGACAACAAATAATGAAACATCACAGACGATTTGTGAGCATATTTCCTATAGGTTTAGCTAGTTTTTATGGCTAGCATCCTCATTGGGTGTTAAACATAAAAGTCATTTGATTAGCGGCTGGGAGATGGGACCTTGCCACTTCCTCTGGTGGAGGATCATCATTCACTTTTAGAGAAATTTGGCTGGTCTAAAGGACAAAAACGCAAGGCAAGGAGTGGAAGTCATTACAAAAATTTGCGATTATATTCCACCTCAAGTGCCATAATCGAATACAAACGAAAAAAAATGAAATCAAGGAATAAAGAAAGCACAAGCAGGAGATACAAAAATGCAAGCAATATTTTGATTCCGGGGCTCATTCCAGCCACGCGTAATTAGACTGTAACTTAGAAATAAAAGATACACAAGATATCTGGCGAAAAATACCAAGTGCAACCATCCTGTGTTATAATAATTAATGTAAAAATTGACTCGAACTGAGGGTATTGTGCTTAATGATCAACTCAACTTAACAAGGAATTCGGTACTGAGTAAAATCTCTACTGTTAATGTTTTATTTTATAGCAATCGCAGTACTCAATATGAATTGACCAGGAATACATATCAACAAACATTTTTCTTTAAACAATAAGGAAATATTGAAACCAATCCATTGCCACAATTACAATTCTAAGCTGGAATAAAATTAATGAATTACATTTCACCATTGTCATCCAAATCAATTTCAACCTTCACCATTATAGATATTCATGTACAGAAAATTTAGACCAACCTTTTTATTTTTAAACAAACAACATCGTTGCTTACCTGTAACCGACAACGAATAACCAGAAGTCGCTATCCCGCGCTTGCGCCCCGTCCGATTCCTGCTCACACTCCATCCAAGTATTGCTTGCCAATTGTTGAGACCTCACCAGTACCTCCCAGCCAATGCTATGGGTACTCTTCTTCCCCCTGAGCCCCCTGAGCCACAAAGGGGCCATGTGCATGATACTAGATAATTCTAACACCCAACTCACCTCGCAAGTTTGAGCTACCACTCATTACCTAAGCTGGGTATCCCAACTCCCACAAGAGAAATTTCAGTCAAGAAGAAATTCGGCAGCATAACATTGTGCAAGCTAGATGTGATCCATAATCCTCCTCTGCCATCATTTTTACATATTTTCTTAGTCATTAGTTTCCCCAAACCCTCATTAGATTCTGTTTTCATTTATTTAATTAGGAAAAACCTCCCCTATACACATGTCGCCCGATCCCCTAGTTGCACCAGAATTTTTTTATTATTAATTAATTAAATTTTCCTATTTCCCTCACCCACCTAAAAGTGTTTCTAAAAATGCTCCTTTGTGTCCCATTATTCCCTTACAATTCTTAAATGACTTACACCTTAATTAATTCCTACTTGAGTTCATAAATAGAAAGTTCCAAAGGCTAGATTCCTTACTAAGTTAGGCATTCCCCTTTTTCCTTAAGTTTCCCCTTTTCTTTAAGTTTCTCTTTTTCTTTAAGTTTCCCCTTTTTTATTTTTAAATAAAAAACAGATTTAGCAAGTGTAGAAAAACAACCATTTAACTTTTTAATAAATTTAATCCCCCATTATAATTTTTACTTTAATAATTAAAGTTTGAATTTCCTTACCCCCTTCTTGTTATATGTCTACTTTTTTTTTTTGTTCAGAGGTTCTACTTAGACCTAGGTTTCAAATTCACTAGGCTTGGCAACAATTCTTAAGGGAAAATTTGTTATTAAACTTACTCATCACATCATTTATTTTAAGGATGACCATGTCCTAAGGAGGCACTAGGTTTGTTCACTTACTAGTTAAAATCGTGACATGCCCTTTGGGATGCACTACGTGGTCCAAGTGTTCCACTCACTTCTTTCTATTTTATTTACGTGACATTCCCTTCAAGACGCACTATGTGCTCCAAGGGTGCCACTTGCCTCTTTTTATTTTGTTTGCGCGACGTGCCCTTTAAGACGCACTATGTGCTCCAAGGGTGCCACTCACAACTTGACTAAATTTGGTAGATGTCAAACCCCTAGAGTCAATACTCCGTCAGGTGATCTTGTGGGAGACTAAGGGCCTCTAAGGAATAAGGACCGTGCCTTATTGCACGCCCCTTAGAATCATCGTGAGCGACTGTCATAGTCTTCCCTCACGACATTGGAGGTCTCTAGAACTAGGTAATCATTAACCTACAGTTCAAGCCACGATGGGAGTGCTAGTAGGTTGTGGTAGGGATGTTGCTACACCTTTGCCTCAATGTCTCTGGTTGTTGTGCATGACCCCTCTACTCCAAATGTGAGTTGGGTCGGCAAGTTATCGTCAACCTGCATCCATCAACGAATCATGTCAACAATAATAATCAACATCATAATATCTAATTATATGTACATATGTCACATCAATAAAATTAAAACCCTAACAACCCACTCCCTGATTTGATTCGGAGTCCACAGAGTTTCATTGATGCCTCAGCATCTTCAATGTCCAGAGTTCTGCACACTCAGGAGAACCCAATCAATAGCAGTTGTCGATGTAAATACAACAAAAATAACATAACATCAAATCCACAATGTCTCATAATCATAATCAAAATAGCCAATAGTATAACGACCTGGATCACTTGCACGCATGTGTCCTGAAAGAATAAGTATGCTCAGTGCGCGCAAGAGCGGGATGTTACATATCCATTGTGAAAAGAAGGAGAGATATAACATGGAGATCATCAACAATCACACCAAAACACATATTCTTGGTATTTTTTAGAGGCTTAGTGTGAGGATCGGTATTTAGAGAGTTATAACATGGATATCATCAGTCATTGCATCACGGAAGACTATAATCAAGAAACATATGCTTGGTCTTATTGGGAGGAAAACTGTGATGATTGGTATATGGATAGTTGTCATTTCTACTATGAAAACCACTTCCATATTCTATTTGATGACTCTACTCCACCTCATGTAGATCACATCCTAGAGAGTAGACAAGATCCTTTTGTGCATATTATTCTTCGGTTTTATTATTCTCTAGTACTAGTAGATGAGTTTTTGGTTGGCTCTACATATTTGGATCCACATGACCAGTGTTGATCTTTGGAGCATCATTTCTATTTGGCTATTGAGTTATGATATCTTCAACATGTAGTTCACAAGAGAACTTGGACATGGGACCCAATTTTATAGTGGTGATTGGACTACTTCAACATTGCTTCTACATGGGACCCTAGTTCTCCAACCTACTTCAACATTTTGGTTCCTACTTATCCATGGGACCCTGGTATATGGTTGTACTTCCTCATAACAAGCGTTGAGTACAATGCTTTCATAATAAGGATAGAATGTAGTATGGCTAAGGGAATAATATGGGGTACCTAGGGACGTACTCAAGGGGAATAATAGTAGATATCTAATTTTATGTATGAATGCCACTTTTAGTAAATAAGGCCTAGTGTGAACACAATAAATGTAAGAGGGATTACTAGAAGGTTTCTCCTCTAAAATGTTCTTAGGTGGTAGGTAGAACTATATAAAGGGGTGTGAGCAATCTAATAGACAAGTTGAGAAGTATTGTATTTGGAATGGTATCTCAATAAGAGGGTGCCCTCTCGAAGAGGCAAGTGAATAGGCGTGGATCCCTTCCATAATAGGATCTATTGTAAGGTGTTTCCTTACATCAACAGTTCATAATAATAAATGATGTTTTTCATATTGTTCTGTATATCTTGTGTGGTGATTGTATTTGCATATCGTTTGGTACTTAACAAATTCTAAAAGAGTCATTTTCTAGAGCATAGTCATAATTAAGGAAACATTTAAGGATCCATACTTATCTAAAAGTATATAAACCTTTACCAATTTTACTAATTATAAAATGTTTGACAATATTCTTGTAAAAGTATTCCAATTTCTAAGTATTTGTATATTTTTTAGAAAATATCGATTTTAACTCTAAAGTTTTTCATCGCCATAAATCCAACCTAGAAAGCTCGGATATAAATTGTTTCCATGAAAGACAAAGATTCAAATTCATTATCATTAATGATTTCATTTTCAAATTTAATAATTTAAATGTAATTAAATAAATTTAATTAATTATATTTTTTAAATAATAAAAATTATTAAATTTAACTGTTATAAATTTAATGAACAATTATTATAACTTTATCATTACGATAGATGAAAAAATAACATTTCATAGAAGTAATTATTCAAAACAAAAAAAATCATTCATTAACCAAATTCAATATTTACATACATTTTAATACAAAATCAACCAAATACGTTACTTAGCATACTTTTTGAATAGAATATTCAATTAATACTTACACACTTTTTTAGTAGAAGATTCATAAAGTTAGTAATAGAGTAGAAAATTGTGAAACCATTTCATCGAAAGTGTATAGATCAAAATTTACTATTATTCTTTATACTTAATATTTTAAATTTAATTAAATGAATTTAATATATTATAATAGTTGGATAATATAAATTAATAAAATCTTTGGAAACAAAAAATATAACCATCATAGATCCATCTTAAAGTGGGATCTATCAAGCACCAAGAGGGATCAAATTTCTTAAGATGTAATTTTTTTACCATTTAATTCCACGTATTAATTCCTTCATATTAAATGATAAAACAATTACACCTTAAGCAATTTGATCCCTCTTAGTGCTTGATAGATCCATGTTTAAGATGGATCTATGATGGTTATATTTTATTTTTTCCAAAGATTTTATTAATTTATATTATCCAACTATTATAATATATTAAATTTATTTAATTAAATTTAAAATATTAAGTATAAAGAATAATAATAAATTTTGATCTATACACTTTCCATGAAATGGTTTCACAATTCTTTACTCTATTACTAACTTTATGAATCTTCTATTAAAAAGTATGTAAGTATTAATTGAATCTTCTATTAAACAAATATGTTAAGAGTATGTAAGTATTAATTCTTTCATATCTAATGATAAAAAAATTTACACCTTAAGAAATTTGATCCCTCTCGTAGAGATTGGAGGTTAAGATGATTCTATGTTGGTTTAATTTTTTAGATGTTGTCACGTACATATTTAATAAATTTGATCCCTCTCATATAGATCAGAGTTTAAGATGATTCTATGTTGGTTTAATTTTTTAGATGTTGTCACGTACAACATCTCCCCCATACTAGGTTGTAGAGCACCTCACTACTCTTGGTGCAATAAAATATAATAATTGTGATTTTAGTAAACAATTGTATTATAACTTTGTCTTGTAATGTTTGAATAATAAACCCTATTAAATAAATAACATTATCATTACATCATCATTATTATTAGTGAATAGTTATATTATAATGTTATTATTACAATATGAAAAATACATAATTATTCAAATCACAATCATTTCACTCATAATATTTAACTATGTTTATTTCTAAACACGTTTAATCAGCATATTGTATCTTGCTAGAAAAGAAATAATTCACCTAGAAGAAGAGTTAAACATTATATGGAATTAATGGTTATAATTTTTTCCAATTACAATCCAAATTAAATGATTTCATAAAAGTAAAGTTAAACATTATATGACAATTGTAAATTTAAATGAGTTATACATCTCTAATTTAATTTAAAAACCTAGAAATAATTAATAATGTTAATCATTAGTCCCCGTGGTGTAGGACAGTTAGTGATGGAGTGTGTTGTTAAGGTGCTCTGTGATGTTAAAGTCATCAATTCGAAACCTATAGGGACAAAAAATCCATCCATGTTAAGGGTTGGTGTGGCTCAGGCCTGGTGCGATCCCTGGGTGATTTTGATGGCTTATATGCCCCTGAGTCGTGGTTTCTTAGCCACGGGTTAGTCCCACATGTCACGAACAAAATAACAAACAAAAAAAATTAATAATAATGTGAATCATTAACGCAATCATAATACATTATATAAATTAAACAACAGCAACCACAACATTATATGAAAAACATAATATACATGAGTGATATACATATCAATATACTTGTCAAATATACATCTCAACAAAATCTACAATAAACATGTCATATATACATCTAAAGTCAAATATAAAACAATCAATATACATGTCAATCAGTACCACTACTAGCTAGGTCCACCAACAAACCTAGATGCATTAGTGTCTCTTCTACCAGAAGTAGAGGGACTATCAGTACCTATGTGACAAAGTGTCTCTCCATCAAAGTCAAATTGTGAAGCACCCGATGTGAACATAGTTTCCACAACATCAATATCTTGTGACACATGTGGAGGAGGAGGACGAGGAGGAGGATTAGTGGATGATGACACATGTGCAGGAGAAGGACAAGGATCGATGGATGGTGATACAAGTGGAGGAGGAGGAGGAGGATCGATGGATGTTGCAGACACATGTGGATGAGAAGCAATAGGATCAGTGGATGGTGACACGAGTGGAGGAGGAGGAGGATTGGTGAATGGTGACACAAGTGGAGGAGGAGGAGGAGGATCGATGGATGGTGTAGACACATGTGGAGGAGAAGCATGAGGATTGGTGGATGGTGTAGACATATCATGTGGAGGAGAAGGAGGAGGACCATGTGGTGAAGTAGAGGATGTGGACCAATCTAGTGATGATCTAAATGGAGTGGAATCATGATAAACACCCATCAAACTCTCAATGATTTTGAGAGCACTGAAATATGATGCATCAATGATTTCATGTCACGATGTAGGGTCATCCATAGTCTAGACAACTATGGTACCCATAATATGTCTTGAACTAGTTCAGGTACTACTCCATGACTAACCATCACACCACATAGGTGATCTTCCACCTCTATCTGGACTCTCTGATCTAGCTTGCATGGCATACAGGTTCTATGTACTAGAGGCCACTTCATTGACTCCTCGATATCCTGATAATGTTTGGTAGGTACACCCCCATCATAAGTGCCAATATCTACAAAACAATAGATAACAATAATCAGATAATTGAAATAAAATGTTACAATAAATTACATGTACATTGAATAAGACATAAAAATATGCAAGTAGATTTATCAAAACATAACAATAATATTACCTCTCTCATTTGGTGGCTTGGTTGATGTAAATAGGATGCCTGGGCATCCTCTCCAATCCATCCCCGTGTATGAGTACTATACAATATCAAGAACATTATTTTCCTCTCTAGCCAAAAAATCACATATCTCCCTACTGACGAGAGTATACAACCACTCCAACAAGTCCCTCTTTGGAAACAACTACCCCCACATGTGCATACACACATCGATCATAGTCCTAGGAGGAAAGAAGGGTACTATTGATCCAATGGCATGAAACCTCTCAAAAAATGATGTGAAAAACTCTAATGTGAATGGAAAGAATATACTCCTATAAAAAAATGGTACAATAACAATCCAACAAAAAAAATCTTGTCTCGAAAATATCTATGTCCACGTAATCAATTGGGGCCTCTACGATAAGATGTCTACATAATACATCAAAGGGAAAATAATGCACTTCCCATTAGGGCTAAAATGTGACAATGTTGTGAGAATAAGACACAGGTACCTAACGTCCTCTGTATGAAATTAATCTATCCACATCTGACCTCGAACAACATGGAATCTCGAAGTGGACTCAATGTTTGCACTGGCATATCTCTGCACATATACTAGCTAGTTGTGGCATGCACCACCAGGTAGTAAATCAGGGAAATTGGGCCAAATCACCCCCCCCCAAAAAAAAAAAAAAAACTTAGTGATAAAATAAACATCATCCTATGTGGGTTGGTACCAAAGATCGGGACCAATCTTGAGTGCATGTCGACCATGATACCAATGATGGATCAACTACTGCAAAAATGGAGAGTTCTCCCTAAGGGATGTATCCTCCTCACAAAACCTGAGGAGGCCAACATCCCTCAAAAGGGAACCTGTCTCAGGTAAAATAGGGTGAGGGACCCTCTCCCTCTCCCTATCTCAAGCCTCACACTCACATAAAAATATGTACATCTCAACCCACTTCTACTTCTCCTCCTCCTCTCGTCGTCATTGTCTCTGATTCACATACAAATATTTTTAGGCACACACACACATAATGAATTGAAATTATAACACACACACATATATAAATAATTTGTGTCTAAAAAAAAAAAAATTATGATTGCAAAAAAAAAGTGGAAAAGTAATCAGTGCACCAAAAATAATATATACGCATTGCCACTAGTGTGTTATATCAATAATAAAGAAACATTATGTGGTATAGATATCAAAATGGACCATTTCTCCACAGTTATTGGAGTATCAGTCAGTCTTTAGCAGTGCATTTTGTTATATAATGCATCAAGAACAGAACGATTCAAAAAAGGCATCACTATGCAATTTTGAATCTTTTTTGTGCTAGGTGGTACGATTGGTTATCTGTAATGCATCAATGCTCAGCTATAATTGGATCATTCTATGTATTTAATGGTGTAGTCATATGCACAAAACTGATCACAATTCATTCTGTACAATGGATCGATATGTTACATATTACACATTTGTCGTGGTGTCGTGCTATGAATAGAACCAGTGCATTTCATATACCTAGACACATCAATAACGAGGCATCCCATAAGTCACACCAATATGATAAATATTTAAATATTTGGGGCCAATGTCATGTTTTTTATAGCATCGATGCATTATGTATACTTACGGGCACCGATAGTTGAATTTTTTTGTCGCAAATTAAGCAGTGTGATGTGTTAATGTGAAGGCATTAGGTCTCTTGTCTCCTTGGAGAATCGATGTTTTTTTTAGCAATGCATTGTATTTATTAATGCATCATAAATGAAGCATCCAGAAAGACGCAACACTATGATAAGTCGTTAAATATTTGTTCCAGTGTGGTTAAGTGTTTATAGCACTGGTGTAGTTTGTTAACATTGGTGCACCACTATACCAATTTTTAATGTAGCAATTACATGCACTAAAATATTTTTTAATTTTTATGGGTTAACAAGTTATGGAATTCATGTACTTCAATTGCTATGCAAAACCCTAACCTGTGTTATATCTTTTGCCTATTTTGGTTGCATGAATTTCTTCCATGGAAGGAGGAGGGTTTTATCCTCCTCCTGATTTTTCTTTCATCATCACCACCTTCAAGCACATGCTTGAATCAACCTCTCATATAGTTCCTAGACCCACTCAAGAATTCTTTGTGAAAAAACTAGATTAAGTTCCGGAAGTCCGCCTCCCTCAAGTGTTTGCAAGAGGCAAGGCTTTGAACTTCATGGAAAAGGGATTAGTGTGAAAATTTATTGGCCTCTAACCATCCCCAAGATAGATGGAATCATGTATTCTTAAAATTTGGCATCCCCTAATCAGAGTTCATATCAATCACTTTTCTTATGGACGAGGGTATTAGGGTTTTTTATTTGAATACAATGAAGATAGAGATTTAATATTCATAAATGGTCATTATTTTAATGGAATCATGGGTATGTACATTAATAAATCGACTCTAAACTTTGACCTTGAAGTTGATATCCCCTTTGTATTTTCTATTTGGGTCCACCTCCGCCATTTTCCCTTGCATTGTTGGGGAGAGGGCACCTTGAAGTCTATTGGAGATGTCATTGGTAAATACATAGACAGGTAGATCCAAATCCACCGATGTTTTCTTATGTCAGGATTTATGTTGAGGTTTACTTAGAAAAAGGAATCCATGAGGTTGTCAATATTTCATTGGATGATTGGTCCTTCATCAAACAAATTTATTATGACAAACTTTCATTCAAATGTATATTGTGCCATGAATACAACCATTTCACTAAAAAATTCCCTAAGAAACCACAAGAAACTCAAGGGATTCTAGAACAAGAAGAATGCTAGCAATAGGTTCGGAGGAGATCATCAAACAAAGGTATTGCTCATCCTCCATCACACACTACTACATCCTCTCCAGCAAGTCCAACTAACAAAAACAAAGAATCTCACAAGGTAATCCAATCCCAAACCTCATATTCCATTGTAAATGCCCCTTCCACTTATGAAAATTAGTTTGGAATTCTAGGCACATCCACCACTGAAGCTTACAAGAAACAATTGATGACCCACCCTCCATTGGACCAGTGGCGATCCAAGTAGCCCTGCCTCCCCTTGAAACCCCCTCTCATAACCTTGTGAACAAATAATACAATGATCCAAAAAATCCCCCAGATCATCAGGGAATGGACATTCTAGTACAACCAGTTAAAATAATTACCAAAAGTAAATATTATCAAGCTATTGCGGAGAGTGAAATACAAGAAGAAAGAATCCAAAAAAAGTTAAGAAGAAAACATAATAGTGGTATACAATAAGAAGCGACTAACATCAATAAATATTTGGCTACCCATCCGTCCATTCCAATTATTTGGTCTTTCAAAAAGGGCATCAAAGGTCCAGAACGAAGCATCCCTCAAGATCCCTTGGGGGGGATCCTCCTCACTTGAAAAATTAAATGAAATTTCTCTCTCGGAATTGCAGAGGTATGGGTAGTAAGGTCAAATAAAAAGCAATTAGAGATTTAATAAAAGTGGAAAAAACATCTCCTAATCTTCTCCAAGAAACAAGACTAAGTGAAAAAGACACCATCTCTATTGGGAAAAAACTATGGAAAAACAACAAAATTTTAGTGGTTGGATCAAAAGGAGCATCCTGAGGTGTCCTTTCACTTTGGGATTATTCCCAACTAGAAATATTGTTCTCCTTTACTTCGGAAAGTTGGATTCTTAAAAAATTTAGACATATAGAAACATGTTTCATTTTCCACCTCATAAATGTTTACTCGTCGGTTAGATGCTTGGAAAAAGTTGGATTTTGGAACACTTTACAAATCATAACAAAATACTATAGTGTGGATAAGTGCATAATTAATTGGAATTTCAACACAACCTTATCAAATGAGGATAAAAAAAGGTGGCAATATAGTTTGAGATCCATTGGGAGAAAAAATGTTAGATTTGATAACATATTGGGATGTCAATGACATCAATCTGATTCATGGGAAATTTACTTGGAGAAATAATAGAATAGGGGTAGGTCATATAGTGGTGATACTGGATCAGTTTCTAGTCCATGATAACTTTTTTCTTCAAGACTTCCTTATCTCCTCCCATATAATTGCATCAAGGATCTCTAACCACAAGCCAATTTCTCTCATTTTTTATTTTGTTGTGGGATCCAATGGCGAAGTAGCTTTTCAATCTCCATCTTAAAATACCATCTGTCTCTTATTCAAATCAATTAGAGCTTGGTTATAAAAATCCCAATCAAGTCATAGTAATGTTGGATAAGTATTTTTTCCATATACTATATCGATTACTTCTAAATTAGCTATATTTTGCAGTCCATCAATGCTAACATTTACCCCTAACAACCTTCCGATCAGAATAATATTATGTTGATTTACCAACATCGAATGAATAGGTGACCATATTAACTTTGGTTTTCCCATTGTCTCCTAGGTCTTCTTTGAAACAATATTCACATCAAATCCCAAGTCTAGAATGCTATTATCCATGTCATAATCTCCTATATGTGCATTTAGTAAGAATTCCCTATTTGTCCTTCTCTTGCGATGTACTTGGTTAATAGCTCATTGTACAATAGGTGTTTCCTTATATTACATGCATTGATCAATTATTCTGCATGGTAATTTTAACACAATCTCATCCTTCATTAATTCTAAACAACTCTTCACGAAAATTCTCATCTTACTTACCTTCTCAACTTTCCTTTATGAATGGTCATATACTGGAGGAATATCATAGATAGGTGTCATGTTATACATCAGTGGCACAGTCAAAGTCGATGATATCCATTATGTCTCCAACAGTTCTTCCCTTTCTTTTTGGTATGTGTGTTTCTCCTTTCTAGGTTCAAACAAAAAAGGATGTTGTGTTTCTTTCCTTACCCGTTGCTCGGTCCACTTTCCTTGCTCTGTCACATTAGCTCATGTTCTTGTTCCTCTAAGCATAACTTTTTCTACCTTAAGTTGTTTGTGGTGCTCCTCTACAATTATCATCTGCACATTCAAGTTCCTCTTTTCTTTCCACTTCACAATCAATTGTTGAAAATATTTCATCACATGGTCCAATTGTCTATAATAAGTGAATTTTATACATGGGTTCGGATAGTCTGATGCCAAATTCCTGAGATGATTGAAATTATAACATATAATCGAACCTCTTCCTCTGCCAAATCCGCCTCTTCCTCCTTGATTGTAGCCTCTTGGAGTATTGTACTGTGGTACCCATCCTTCCAATCCTTATTCCCCTTGGACTCTGTATGCATCCATAATGCACTCTCTCAAAAGATCAAATGCACAACATTCATTTTCATCATGTCCTACTGACTTACAAAAATTAAAAAATAAGTTTCTAATAGTACTCTGATACTTTTGCATTAACAGACAAGCAATAGGGTGATGACCCATCATTTTTCGTATCTCGCACCATACTCCTAAAGGATTTGGATTTCATGTAGAAAAACAATCCTTAAATGTTGGGAACTCATTCTTATGATGACCCTTGGTTCTGCACGTAGTACACCAGACTTCTTTGCACTTTTCCTTCCCTTTAACCAACTCTTGCAACTGAATAGTAAATTCTGTTAACTGGGATTGGACGTAAGCCATCCCTACGCCATTCTCTCCTACATGGGATGTTTCCAACCTCATATAAATATCTAGGGCTTCTAACTACAATGTAATCTTATTTTGTGTCAAAGGTCAATATATATGCGGAAATAGTCCTGCAATGAACCACTCCCTATGTTGCTCATCTAGAATTTGGAAGGTCAATCGATCCTTTAAGATATTGAATCTCTCTTCAAAATACCATACTAAATCACTTGACAATTGCTTGATCTCTTTTAACTTTGTAATACACTACGATTCAGAATTCGGTTTTTGTAACTCTTTCAACAAGGATTGCCTAATGTCTGCTAATGTTCTAGTTTTTCTCGCAGGCGTAGTAGACTGATACTTCATATACCATAGTAATGCATGTTCTCAGAATTTCGTTACTAATTGCGAGATCTTTGCATCATCATCCTAGGCATTCTTCATTATCCATATCTCTTCACAAACAAAAAATTGTTGTTTCGAATCTTCTAATCCTGCTCCATGAAAAACATGCATTCTCAAAGTGGGGTCTAACCCTACCATTATGTTTTACGCAGTATTCTTCCTTGTTGGCACTAACTAATTTTGACTTGGTGTACTACTTCCAGTACTTTGAATATATTTACTGCTATATTTACTTCCTTCACTAACTATAATTGAAAAAACTTCATATTTTACCTCAGTCCTTGGTGACACACACAGAGTTATGGGTTCGATGCAGAGTCTGGGCTAAGTGGGATGTAACAGATATTATTATATTAGATTGAGTTGATGATCCTTTTCCTTTTCCTCTACGTGAAATATTCCTTCAATATAGAGTATTTTTTTTTTTTTACTGGGGGAATCGACAACTCGTGGTTCTCCTACTCGCGTGACACGGGGTCGATCCCCGTCGGCTACCACTATAACCCCAGGTGCAACCACCCAGCCCGCAAGAATGGCGCACGAGTAAATCTGGGTGAGAATCGAACATGAGACTTCATTTTACAAATTTCCTTCCATTTACACGGCACTTGCCAATCCGTCTACACCCGTGCGGACCCTTCGATATAGAGTATTACAACAATGTCTCTTTCCTCAATATCACTACATTTCCCTTCTCTCTCAATCACAATCCTCTTCCTACTATGCCTAAATATCTTACCACTGTGCAATACTCCAATCTCTTTGTTTGTTGCACATTCTTCTTCTTTCGGCATCCTCAGGCCATATGTTCCTCATTCCTTCTCTTCATCCTTCTTTTCCATACACTCATACCATCCCTTGATTATCCCCCTAAAATATCCCTGATACAACATATTATGCAGAACAAAAATTATCTAGTAGGCAATGACAAAATTATAATGATATATCCAAAAAAATATCAGAAGAACACTAGAATAATCACCGGGAAGAACAACTTTATTATGATAGCAATGTTCAATTTCCTCTTTGAGGGGGAAACCTACAGTAGAGAAGATATCTATTACAATAATATCTAAGACAAAATATCAAATTCCTCTTACTCTTATTTATACTAATTCTACCTTCTAAGGAAACTTCTAGAGGAAGATCTTTCTAGAAGCAAAAGCTTCTATTAGGTCTTCTTACATTGACTTATTCTTCTTTATTTATTATGCCTTATTAACTAATGTCGACCTTTATTAAATAGAAAACATATCCTACTAACTAATGACCCATAGAGAGGGGTTAGGATCAGATCCTAACATGCCCTCCCCCTTCAAAATCAGCCTTGTCCTCAAGTTGCTAGGTCGCCTAATCTAGTGTTGTTTCCTTCCACTTGATCAACAATTCCTTGATAGTGCGGCCACACAAATGACATTCATGGTTATTGAGGATTTCTTCTGGTTGGAGCCATAGGGAAACTTCTTCATCTAATTCTGGCAGGATGGTTTGGACTCTACAATTTTGTCCCACCACTTTCTTCAGACAAGAAACATGGAACATTGGATGGATTTTGGAAGTAGTAGGAAGGGCCAATTTGTAAGCCACATAACCAATAAGATTTATGATATAGTAGGGTCCCTAAAACTTAGGTGCCAAATTGTGATGTCCTTGAGATTTGAGAGATGTTTGCTTGCAAGGTTGGGGCTTGAGAAACACCTTATCACCTTCCTGAAAAACCCTTTATGAACAATGTTGGTCTGCCTATTGATTCATGTGATTTTGGGTCATGTGGAGGTTATCCTTCAAGGCCGCTAGAGTGGTTGTACAACCTTGAAACATTGCTTCAATAGATTGTACCTTGGATGTGCCAATAATATATGTAATGACTATTGATGGCCTTTGGTCATACACCGCTTCATATGGGGTCATTTTAGTGGTCGTATGATAAGAATTATTGTATCACCATTTTTCCAAGGGAAGCCATTGCACCCACTGGTGTTGTTTGTCTGAATCAAAATAGCGCAAGTAGGTTTCCAAAAATTTGTTGACTACTTTCATTTGGCTGTCATACTAGGGGTTATAAGTTGTGCTCATGTTCATTTGGGTGCCCTGAAATTTAAACAACTCTTGCCAAAACGTGTTGGTGAAATTTGGGTCACGATTGGAGACAATAGAGGTTGGCATGCCATGTATCTTGAAAATATGATCAAGGAATACTTGTGCTATGAGTGTCGGTGTGAAAGGGTGAGGTAAGGGACAAAACTGAGCATACTTGGAGAGGCGATCAACCACCACAATGATGGCAGACTTGTTCCCGGATTTAGGAAGGCCCACTATAAAATTCATGGAGATTTATTCCCACAGAGAAGATGGAATGGGTAAGGGTTGTAGGATTCTTGGAGACTTGACCATTTCACCTTTATTATGTTGGCACACCTCACATTATGTGACAAATTGAAGTTTATCCTTCTTCATGTCTACCCCAAAAAAATAATGACAAGCATGAGCATATGTCTTTTGGAAGCCTAAATGACCCACTATAGCTAAGGAGTGCAACTCATTTAAGAGCTTGGTATTTATTGTTGAGGAGGGTGAGAGAACAAGGTGATCCTTATATCGAAGAATATTATCCTTCCAAGTGTATCTAGTGGGAGGATTAGGGTACTCTTGAAGACATTGAACTAATTTG
This sequence comes from Picea engelmannii, assembly GCA_009831015.1. Taxonomy (NCBI): domain Eukaryota; kingdom Viridiplantae; phylum Streptophyta; class Pinopsida; order Pinales; family Pinaceae; genus Picea; species Picea engelmannii. The sequence goes on from ML792343.1 coordinate 237,579, forward strand.
GAGGTAGTCTAGTGCATTAGCCACTCTTGGCGCACTTCTTCAATCCAACCAAGGACCGATAAGGATAAATCAAAGGAGTCGTCCTCCTCATGTCGTCTTGACAATGCATCTACTACTATGTTATATTTTCACTTTTTGTATATGATAGTTGCTACTCCAAAAACTATTTCAATCTATGGTGATATGTTTTAATATGAAAATGATATCCCAAGATATTTGGTCGTCAGGTGTGAACCACATGGAGAATGGCCATCATTTATTTTTCATACGTAGATCAACCCATATTGTGACCACTCAACGCTTGACTAGTAAATACCAATGGTCGGCCATATTGGGTGAGCACTGCACCTATACCCGTGTCGGAAGAATCTAATTCCACCACAAAGGTTTTGTTGAAGTTAGGAGCTACTACGATAGGGGTAGTGCACACGGCCCTCTTTAACATTGTGAAGGCTTTCTCAACAATAGGTTTCCAATGAAATGCATTCTTCTTAAGGAGTTCAATCAAGGGCTTAGCATTTTTTCCATAATGGTTGACAAATGTCTTGTAATAACCGTTGAGACCAAGAAAATACCTTAGGCACTTTAAGGTCATTGGGTGTGACCGTTATTGCATAGCTTGTATTTTTTTGGCATCCACTTTTACCCCATCTTCGTTGACAATGTGCCCCAAGTATTCCACTTCATTGGTGCCAAATGAACATTTGGTATTTTTAAAAACAATTGGTTTTCCTGTAGCAAGTGAAGGAATTTCTCCACATGAAGAAGATGGCTATCTCAGGTGTGGCTATAAGTGAGGATGTCGTCAAATAAAACTAAGACAAACTTCTGAAGATAAGGTTTCAATCGCTTATTCATGAGAATTTGGAAGGTGGATGGAGCATTGTAAAGGCCAAAAGGCATGACCAAGAATTCATAATATCCCTCATGATTTCTGAAAGCAGTCTCCAGAATATCTTCCTCCTTCATCCAAATTTGGTGATAACCAGAGTGAAGGTCTAATTTGGTGAATACATAGGTACCTTGTAGTTCATCTAGAAAATAATAAATGATAGGAATGGGAAATTTATCTTTGATGGTCAGTTTATTAAGGGCACGAAAATTAGAGCACATGTGCCAAGTACCTTCTTTCTTTAACACCATCACCACTGGGGAAGAATATGGGCTAGTACTAGGGTGAATTACCCTCTCCTCTAGTAATATTTGTACCATATTTTTTGTTTCATTTTTTCTTGAAAAGGGATATATGTAGGAGCGTACATTGGGAGTCGATTGCCCATAAGGAGAGGGATGTTATGATCATGATCACCCATGGAAGAAGGTAAGGTTGTAGGAAGCCCAAATATCTTGGGGTACTTGTCCAAGATGAGTTGTAGGCTAGGAGGAACTACCTGAGAGGCTTGTTCAGTGACCTAGATTGAATTAAATTGAGCAAGCACACCATGGTGTCCTTTATTCAAGAGTTTTTCCATCCTATGAGAGATGATGATTTCAGGAAATCCCACTTGGAGACCGCTAAGAGTATAGGAGAGAGCTTCTTAGATGAAGCTCATATATAATTCTTGATAAGCCATTGTGATTGGACCCAAAGTGAGAAGTCATTCCACTCCTAATACAATATCACAACCACCCATGGCAATAGAGAAGATGTGGGTTTTCAAATGGTAATCACCCATTTGGAGTTTGACATTCTCATAGTGGCCCCCACACTTCATAGTACCACCATTAGCGATAAGGATTTTAAAATTAGAAATAGGGTGGACAAAGTAATGGATCTCATCAGTGAGCCTGCAATGAATAAAATTATGGGTGCTAACACTATCAATTAACACCACAATCGGCCTATGTTTAAGGTAGCTCTTGATATTCAATGTTTATGGGGATGAAATACCTAAGTGCATGAAGAAAGATGACGTCCCTATATTCCATCGACGTGAAAACTGGATGTTCGATAGGATCACTTGGATAAGTTGCCTCTTGGTATGAAACTTCATATGATGGGATGTCATAATAGGAAGAGGAAGTTGAGGCATCAATCTGGAAGAAATTTTGTTCTCTACATTTATGGCCTGGCGCATACTTTTCATCACAATAGTAGCAAAGGGCTTGCTTTCAACATTTTTCTATTTCAGCAAGAGATACCTTTTGGACCTTCAAAATTTGGGTCGAAGCAGGTGTAGCCCGTGGGTGAGGATGGGTGGTAAATGGATCCGTCAAGGATGACGTCTAGAGGATGGTATTTTCTTCCCTAGCTAATTGACATGCATGCAACCAGGTAGTAGGATGATGCATGTTCACATGAACCTTGATATCTTATTTTAGACCACTGATAAAACATTCAAGGTAAAATTCATCAAATAATCCCTCTGTATGGACAACTGACTGTTCAAATGTTGTGATGAAGTCTGTGACAAATCCAGTTTGGCACAGCTTAGTGAGTTGACCCAAAAATTGTGATTCCCTATAAAACCAGGCACAAACTACTTTGGATAACATGTTCCAATTGGGAGATCTTGGATAACATTTCTTATGCCACTGCAACTACTGCCAGCGTGCTTGATCCAAGTACAAAACCCCTACATGGATTTTGGTCTCATCATCTGAAATATCATGAAGGGAGAAGTATTGATCCATTTGAGAAACCCACTCAGTTGGGTTGGAACCATCAAATTTATGCATGTCAACTTTGGGCACCTTATTCCAAGAAGGTGGATAACACCAAGGGGAGTGGGAGGACTAAGTATGTTCACAATGAGAAGACCAAATTTATTTTGGGTTTGGCTCAACATTCTTACCCCTAAAGAGTTGCACCAATTTGTTGAATTGTTGGTCAAGGGCTGTGGTGAATTCATTATGGAGGGAAGCCATGTTGTCATCAATTTTTTGTTACAGATGGGACATTATACCCTCCAAGGTTTATTAGGAATGAGAGTGAGTGGTAGGCGTGGAGAAGGATCAGGTAGAAGTGGAGGTGTTAGGATGGAAAAAAATGGGCTTAAAAATGATAGGTACCCAAGTGAACAAGACAAAGAGAGTAATCCAATGGGATAAGTCTCAAGAAAGGTGTCCCAGAGTGGGTTGGGTCCATAGGAAAAAAAATTCTTAAAATTGAAGGGTACCAATGCGATCAAAATGAAGAGAGGAATGAAATGGGCTAGGTCACAAATAAGGGTATTGACAGGCCCATACTTTGTTTTTTACTCCTACGGAGTTATACTCCGAACTGAATTATGTTGCAGAGGCAGAATGATCAAATTCTTAACAAGACAAAAGATGTAGTAATTTTGCAACCCTAATGCAGATGGAAAGGTTGCACTGCAATAGATCTTGTCTTTTATTTCTTTGTTCTATTCCCAAGGGTTAGGGTTTCCAAGGAATCTACAATCAAGGGTTTTCCCTATGCTATATCTCTCCTATATGCGTGTGGGGTCCAATAGTTGTACTTGACCCAATATCTCAGGGAACCAACTAAGGAGGCTAGATCATACCCTTAGCCATACTACCCGACTACCTAAGTACTAGAGAGTCACTTACTAAGTGTTATTCTTGGTGACACTATAGCAGTCAGGCAGTCGATTGGTTTATCTACAGAGGGCTTCGGGATTCCTATGTTGATCTGTATACAGGTGATGTCTGATGTGCTACCACTCGAATGGGTACCAACAAGGGTTACAAGGGTGGGCAATAGATGTGTGCTTAATAACCACTTGTATTTCCTGTGTGTATCACTCCCTGACCGCGATTTTATGCATGTAATGACATATCTATGTGGCTTAAAGACGTCGGAATATGTCTCTACCCTGAAACAATTTAGCCCACAAGTATTTCCTTGGAAAGAGCTCTGATACCACTTGCAATATTCATGATACAATATATTATGCATAATAGAAAATGTCTAACACGCAATGATGTAATAATAATGATATATGCAGAAAAATATTAGAATAACACCAGAATAATCACCAGCAAAAGAAACTTTAGTATGATATAAATGTTCACTTTACCCTTCGAAGGGGAAACCTCGAACAGAGTAGAGATCTATTACAATAATATCCAAGAAAAAATATCCAATGCCTCCTACTCTTATTTATACTAATTATACCTTCTAAGGAAACTTCTAGAGGAAGATCTTTCTAGAAGCAAAATATTTTATTAGATCTTCTTACATTGACTTATTCTTCTTTATTTATTAGGCCTTATTAACTAATTCCAACCTTTATTAAATAGAAAAAATATCCTAATAACTAATGACCCATGGAGAGGGGTTAGGATCGGATCCTAACACCCTCAGTCCCCCAATGTGAATGAAGGCACTTAGCTACTAGGGTAATCAGATTCCATCTTCACAACTCCATTATCACAAAGCAACATCTTGAGCCAAGTAGAAAATGACTTCAAATGTCTTCCACGCGTACCTTTAAAGATCTCCCTTTCTGTAGCACTATATGACTAGGTACAATCTATAACAAACTCATAAATATACCCCCCCAATACACTATCCAACCAAAATTAATTGTGTGTGATATCTTATTGCTTACGGTATTAACTTGCTAAATAAAATCAGGGGTCCAATTCCTCGAGACCACAACGTGAAATATTTCATTCTTTTCAATTAACCTCTGTATCCACTCCGTAAAAATATTTAGGAAATCAATAAAGAAAATTTCATGTAAATATGTGAATACATACCTCTGCAACCATTGTTTTGAACTGATCCTCAGGTTCTTACTCTGACTTCTAGAAAACTCATTCTCCTTTTCCTCCAACCACTATCTAGTTTATTCCTTAGTCGGCCTCAACATTCCCCTCAGTCATAGATCCTACTCTGAACAATGAAACCATTTGTTGGCATAGAGTGGGAAGACTCGAGGTTCAACATTAATTCACCAATAAAACCCTTAATATTTTGGCTATTTTAGCATCACTCGCAAATAGGGGAAGTCTCACCTAAGGTATCTACGAGGACTGCAAGAACTAGGTTTCCATATTCATGAAGGGAATGGAGGAATTCATTCTAACCATTCTACTTAATAATTCATCCAGTATACCATTCATCATGTGCACAGAACCATGAGAGAAAATAACATATTCAGATTAACCAACATACATTAAGTGCACACAATAAACAGAATAGTAAAAAAACACATCACAACATAACACAAATACACCATATTGTAATGTGGTTTACCCAATATGGGCTATGTCCACAATGACCGGCTTCTTATATTATCATCCAATATCATCTCTTACAAAAGGTGTGCATTGTCTCATACATGATATCTCAGTTATACCCAAAAATGCCCTTGTCGTTCATGCATACAATGCACTTAACTCATTCTCACTCTAAATCTCTTACGCTATTTTCTCCCTACTTCAAGAGCTACCTTCCACCCAAAAACCCTTTACATACTTATACATTTTCATTAGAGCTTATCCCGTTATAAAATTGGACCAAAATGCCTAACTAAGTTCCTCCTTTCACGCCCTGACCCCTGAAAATGCGCTAATTTCTTTCCTTTATTTCGTGTGCGCTACTTCTTAGCTGACTTGTTGCGTGGTTTTCTCCTACATGATTCCCAAACTAGTCCTAAAATGTCCTGCTCCAACACCAGGGACTCTCCAAAAAATGAATCTTCTCAAGAGAATCCAAATGGCATTTCCAAAATTCATTTGTTGGAAAATTTGACTTGCAAGGAACAAAGCCATTTTCTAGTAGCAATACACTCCTCCTTCCATAATTTTGAATTTGGATTACAATATGTTAGCAAAAACTATTTTGGAAACTGTATACAAAACAATGTATTTGGACAATCTAGACACAAAATAGAGATTATGTGTCTAATATTCTTCATCCCATACAAGTTCTTCAAGATCAGGAATTCACTCAGTGATCCTGGTGGATATCAGTGGCCACACACCTTTTCCAACTGGCTCAAAACAATTTTCTCACCATTTTTGTAATTTACTATTTTTAGCAGTTTTTCACTTTCAAAGTCGTTTTAAGGCCCTAAACGATGTTTTTTGGGAAAATGGGGAGAAATATGTAGATTCCTTTGTTGCTTCCCCCAAAATGAATCTCATCGATGATACCTTTCCAACGGGATATCATACTCCTAAAACAAAGATCGTATGCAAAAGTTACGACCCTGAGAAGTTGATGTACTAACTTACCCAAACGAGGCCCACATGACTTTTGGCGCTTCATCTCCTAGGGTTATATTTTTGGATGTCTAGGGTTTTGGGAATTCTTGTTTACTATAAAAAGGACTTCAAAGCCTCATTGTAATCATATTCTTGCGAATGAGCACAACTGTCACATTTCTTCTCAGAGATAAGCCACCACCATTCACCAAGCTTGTTTCCACTGCATTTTACAGTTTCGGCTTATTTCCTTATTGAATAGAAAACTGGTTTTATTGTATCTCTATTATTTTGTGTTAAGCAACTGTTAATAATATGTATTCATTTCGTTCTACTCATAAAATCTGGATAAGTGGTATCAAAGCGGTCTTCTCCTTGTCATCTTAATGCATGTTCTCAACGAGATCAGAGTACAAAGAGTTGGGTCTCGAGCTTATTTCTCTTGAGGAAAAAAGCTCTCGCGTGCCCAAGCGACCTCTCATGGCAGGAGAAAAAAAAGATGATGGGATAGGATATCCTTTCAAACTTTTTATTGAGGAATCCCTCATGCAACAAAGGAACGAGATGATGGATAGTTTCGTGCAAATCCATCGGTGACTACCAACAAGCGACACTTCTTCGAGCGGAGGCACTGCCCCCTTCAAGGTACAAATAAAATTTTATATTCCTATATTTGAAGTTCAGATAGACACAAATGTTGTAGACAAGTGGTTGAATCTACTAGAAGGGTATTTTTCTGTCCATAACTTTTCGAATAGAAAAAATATTACTTTTGCGCTCGTCAAAGTCGTTCCCCATGTCAAAGATTGGTGGGAAAATTTATGTGAACAAAAGGAAACAAACGAACCCTCATTATTTATAGTCATGACCACCTGGGAATCCTTCAGGGATGCTATTAAGGAAAAATACTACCCTGTCGGAAGTTATGATGACTTGTATACCAAATGGACCACACTGCGGCAAGAAAGAGACCGAGCAGTGCCAGATTTCACAAATGTCTTCCATACCTTGCACACCAAGGTGGGTATCAAAGATTCAGAATGACATATCATGCTCAAGTATCGTGGTGATTTGCATAGATACATCTATACCAAAATGGAATTTCTGGACATCTCATCCTTGGGCACAACCTACTGATATGCCGTCAAAATTAAGCAAAATCTCAAACAAAAGACGCAACAATTTGGGCCTGGGAACCCCTCACAAAAAAATCCAAGAAAGGGTGGCCCCAACCCATAGAACAAATTATAGATCAAATATGTTCAGTATCAGGACAACCATTCCAAGCCGCAAGAAAAGAAGGAAATTGAAAACACAAAGAAAGATATCGGGAAGTGGTGCGACTTTCATAAGATCCCTTGGCATAACACTGTTGACTATCGCTCAAGGCAATCGTTGGTGGTCGAAGTGAAAGCCTCTTAATCATATGCAATTTCTGACTCTAAGCTGGAACCAGAAAGGGAAAGACATATCATTGACGCTGAACCCAATGCCACCATTGCTACCACCAAGCTCCAGCCTAGTGAACCAGACAAACCAAAAGAAGGAGAGTGCCTCTTCCATTCACAGATGTGGGTAAAAGGCACCTCGCTGCACTTCATCATTGATAGCGGTAGCCAGAAGAACCTCATCTCAATAGAGTTTGTCAAGCGGTTGGACCTGCCGACAATACCACACCCACAAACCTATGCCATTGGATGGCTCTGCTAAGGAAGTGATCTCTGCATCATCCAACAGTATCGACTGTCGTACAGAATCAAGCCCTTCAAAGATGAGGTATTGTGTGATGTTGATCCTCTCGAATTTTGTGATGTTCTTTTGGGCCAACCTTATTTATGTAAACATCATGTTGTATATGAGTCTAGGCCTCGTAGTGTTATTATTACTTTGAATAGGAAATTGTACAAGATACCCGAGGCAGTCCCACCTAGTGTTATTTCCTTGATCTCTTCTAAGCAATGCAGGAAGGTCATATCTCAGACAGGAAAGTTTGTCTTCTTCGTGATTCTCTCTCAAAATAAGCGAAATATCATAGCCACATCTAGGGTCTCTACGACCGACCTCTCCACACAGTAGAAGCAAGTAGATAAGGTCGTGGAATAATACTTAGATATCTTCTCCTCACCTATCGGAGTACCTCTGCACTGCCAGGTCAAGCACCCCATCGATTTGAACCCCGAAGAATCATTTCCCAATGGGCTAGTCTATTGTCATTCTCTATTAGAGAATGAGGAGATCAAGCAACAGATCCAAGAACTGCTCCACAAGGGGCACATCCATCCCATCTCATCACCTTGAGGGATCCCAATCATGTTGGTACAGAAGAAAGATGGAACCTGGAGGCTCCGCATTGATTACCAGGATCTGATTAAAATCACAGTCAGAAACCGGTACCTGATTTCCCGAATCGACGACCTCCTTGATCAACTCATGGCAGAAAAATACTTCAGTAAGATTGATCTGAAGTCTGGCTACCACCAGGTACTGATAGAACAGACAGATGTATGGAAGATTGCCTTCAAGTCAAAGAAAGGCCTTTTTGAATGGTTGGTCATACCCTTTGGTTTGTCAAATGCTCCAACCACTTTCATGAGGATGATGGATGATATACTGGGCCCATTCACCAATACTTTTGTAGTGGCATATTTGGATGACATTCTCATTTACAGGAAGACTTTGGCCGAACACTTGTAGCATATTCAGCAGGTTCTTCACACCCTGCGGCAGTACAAGCTATAGGCCAACTTGGGAAAATGCTCCTTCAGCATGGACAGGGTCTATTACCTAGGCTACATGGCATATATGTGGGTACAGCCAAGATCCGAGTCATCAGTGACTAGCCAACCCCAACCACACTCACTGAGCTTCAGAGCTTCTTGGGCCTTGCCAATTTCTACCACAGGTTCATGTTGGGATTCTCCCATATTGCATGGGCCCTCATCCAAATAATCAGAGGTTGTGGTAAGGAAAAATTTGCGTGGGGCCGATCCTAACAACAAGAATTCGATGATTTGAAGCAACGCTTGTGCTCAGCCCCAGTACTTTCACTACCATACCTGCAACAACCCTTTGAGATCAAGACAGATGCTTCAGACTATGTTGTGGGTGTCGTTCTCACTCAGCACGGCCACCCCATGGCCTATCATAGTGAGACACTATCAGATGTTGTCCGTAAGTACCCTACTTATGACAAAGAAATGTACTCCATTATGCAAGCATGTTGCCAGTGGAGAAATTACAGTCTTGGGAAGGAGACAGTCATCCACACTGATCATAAGCCACTGCAATTCATGCAGACACAAGAAAAATTGTTGAATGCCCGCCATCAAAAGTGGTCCACATACTTACAGCTATTCCACCTCAACATCAAGTATAAAAAAATAAGCACCAATCGCGTCACTGATTTCCTCAGCAAACCTCCAGTCGCGGCACTCACCATGGTGCTAGAATCTTGCAGCCATGAGACCTCTAGATGGCCCTAACTCTATGAGACAGACCTAGAATTCGCCACCACCTACCAAATGTTGGGTACAAATGCATTTGTCGATAATTTCCATATTCAAGATGGGTTGTTGTATCATTTGGGTCATATATGTGTTCCATCAAGCGAGCGAGAAAAGATGATCTAGGAAGCCCACTACAGTTGGGTGGCAAGACGCTTCAGTTTCGAAAAGACAGTGGTGATTCTACAGAAACATTTCTACTGGTCGAAACTTCGACATGAGGTCAGCAAGTATATCAGGTCCTACACTGTCTATGCTATTTCCAAACCAACCACTAAGAAACAAGGCTTGTACACCCCTCTTCCTACTCTTGACAGGCCATGGGAATCCATCTCAATGGACTACATGTTGGGCCTCACGTCTGCCAAGAAGGGAAATGACTGTGTTTTTGTGGTTGTTGATCACTTCTCTAATATGGTGATTTTGGTTGCCTGTAAGAAGAACATCACAATAGAGGCCACTGCCAAGCTCTTCTTTGAATGATTCTGGGTACATTTTGTAATCCCAAAAACCATTGTCTCAGATCAGGACAGTCGATTTCTGAGCACATTCTAGTCAAGCCTCTGGTCACTTCTAGACACCAAGCTCACCAAATCCACGGCCTTCCACCCCCAGACAGATGGCCAAACCAAGGTCGTAAATCGAATGATTGTGTGTATCCTTCGCATGTATAATTCAAAGAACCCTCTCATAGGGGATGAGAGCCTTCCCTATGTCTAGCATAGCTACAACCGATCCCTGCATAGCTCAACTGGACACAGCCCATTTCAGGTGGGGTTGGGATTCCAACCATTGGGTCCCATAGATGTTGCAGTTCCCCTTGCGTTCACCTCGACCGACTCATCTCCTGATCCAACTGAAGCTGGAAAAACCACCTGGTTCATTGAGCAGATCCAGGACATCCGCCAACAGGTTTAGTATATCCTACAAAATTCCAATGACAAGTACAAGAAGCGCCATGATCAACATCGGGTGCCACATAAGTTTCAGGTGGGCGACAAAGATTAGTTGCACTTGCAGAAAAAACACCTTACAGGACCTCATCGAAAGCTTCTCCTACTCCGTTATGGACCATACACCATCACCAAGGCCGTGGGGGATAACTCTTTTGAGCTCAACATTCCTCCTTTCCTTTTCCTACACCCAGTGTTCAATGTGGATCTCCTTCGCCCTTATTCCCCACCATTATTGGACACCTCAGAAGTAGCAGAACAACTGAAACCAACAGATCTCAACCCCGAATGCATAAAATAGTCATCCAATGATCATATTGTGGACACACAGATCAAGGGAACTCGACTGCAAAGGATCCAACTTTATCGAGTCGTCAAAGCAGGGCAACTCTTGCACTAAGGCAAGTGGCTCACCTGAGGCCAAATTCAACAGAAATTTCCTCATCTGATGGGGGAACTCAAAGAAATGGAGACCATTTCTTCCTAAGGAGGTATTATTGATCCAGGTGGATATCGGTGGCCACCCACCTTTTCCAACCGGCTCAAAATAGTTTTCTGGCATTTTTTGTAATTTACTATTTTTATCAATTTTTCACTTCCGAAGTCGTTTTGAGGCCCTAAATGATGTTTTTTTGGGAAAAAGAGAAGAAATATCATAATTACTTTTATATTTCCTCCAAAATGAATCTCCTCTACGATACCTTTCCAACGGGCTATCATACACCTAAAACGGAGATCGTATGCAAAAGTTACGACCCCGGGAAGTTGATGTACTAACTTACCTAAACGGGGCCTACATGAATTTTGGCGCTTCATCTCCTAGGGTTAGGTTTTTGGATGTATATGGTTTTTGGCATTCTTGTTTATTGTAAGAAGGCCTTCATAGCCTCATTTTAATCATATTCTTGCGAATGAGCGTAGTCGTCACATCTCTTCTCAGAGATAAGCCACCACCATTCTAGCAAGCTTGTTTCCGCTACATTTTGCAGTTTCAGCTTATTTCCTTATTGAATAGAAAACTAGTTTTATTCTATCTATGTTATTTTGTGTTAAGAAACTATTAATAATCTGTAGTCATTTCGTTCTTCTCATAAAATCCGTATCACTCGGCCCATTGATAAAGACTGGTAAATAATATTCAGAAAAAATGAGTATCTTCTCTCAAAACAAAATTTGGGAATTACCCTTCTTTTTTTCGATGGAGCATCTAAAGGAAATATTGGGGCGGCAAGAGTGGGGGGCGATATTTTATGATCCCAATGGATTTGAGGAACTCTCTTTCTCTTGGGGTTTGGGGCACGCCACCAAAAACCTAGTTGAGTTACTGGAATTTTTCATGGGTCTAAGACTATCCAAGTCAGAGAAGATTAAATCACTGGTCATTTTAGAAGATTATGAAGTTGTCATTAAAACTATCAAGGAGCACCTTAATATCATAAATATGGAAAAGGAATCATTACAATTGAGAATAGAGCTAGAAATATTTGACGAAGTAAAATTTTATCATATCTTGAGGGACAACAATAAAAGAGTAGATGAATTAGCAAATTGAGGCTCTCTCCTTTGACCAGGGAAATTATGTTCAAGATCCAAAGAAACTTTGATATACCCTCCCTAAATCATGTCTATATGCTCACAAACCTTTACATTATGACTCATTTCAAACCATATGAATATGTTTTTTTTTTAAATTCATTTTTTAAAGGAATTAATCATCACTCTTGTCTTTTTTGTCCTTCCTTCCCTTCCATGTGTCCTGTCATCCTATTTGCATTTATCACTCAAACATTTGAGCTCCCTTCAATCCATTATTTAGATCCTTCTCTATCAGTTTTGTTCCTTCCTCACCATGATTTCTAGGAGTGGGCTATGTTATCCCTATGCAGAGATGGGACCTCACATTAGGTTATATTGGGTGATAATGAATTCATCATATTCTTTGGTCTCCTGGACCTAGTCCTGGTTCGGGGTGCTTCATTTTGGTGATAGATGTTGGTCTTTTTGGCTCTTTCCCGCTAGTTCCAAGTCTTCTTAGGCTCTAGTTTCTTTCTCCATGATATTTCGCCTCTCCTTTATCACTCTCGTTTCAAATCCTTACACTCACGAGCTCTCTCTTCAATTCCTTTCACTACTCTGTTAATCAATTCTAGACCTTTGCTCTTTAGATTCGGGGGATATAATAAAACGACCAAGATTTTGGGTAGTTGCATATTGGGATCCCTGTGGGATTGTCTATCTCATTATTTTTGGTTTCATGGTGTTGTGGTCTACATTATATCCTCCCCTCTCCACATTATCATGTGGTGCAGGGGTTCTTTCAAGAAGTCCCTTGCAAATGTTTCTTCTCCTCAATCCATTAGCAAGAAATTGGGTTGTATGGAAAAAAAATTATTTCAATGAGAGATTCTCAAGATGAGTTCAACCATGCAAAGGAACAAGAGATGCAATTTCTTTTTCAGACTCTAGATAAGAAAAATGAATATTTAGCTCACTTTTGTCGAGAAAATTAAGTCTTCCGACATTATTTTGCATCCCAAATTAGCCAAGGCACTTCAAAATCCAACCATACAGTTGCCTCTACTTCAGCCCAACAAGCACTGAATTTAATTCAGGACATCAACACTCAGGAACCACATGGATTTGTCGACTTAGTGTTAAATTTATAATGATGAATTTCATTTTATGTACTATAAATATCAGTTTGTATTAGGCTCTTTCATTAGAATATATGCTAGTAGGAATAATAGTACAAAGGCCATTTTGAAGCTAATCCTTTTCTTTCTTGGAAGGACCCCAATTTTGTTGGTATTTTTTGTCATAATACTTTGCAGGATCTATGTAACCTTTTGTTGCTCTCCTAAACAACAAACTTTTATATAATAAAAACTACCCATTCTTGTAAGAAAAAACACATTGGCGCACAACTAGGTAATTTTTTTTGTTTAAAATCGAACAATGTGATCTGTTAATTGGAACACACTGGTGCTCCATATTTCTTGGAGAACTAACATTATGTTTAGTGTTGTGTGGTGTTGTATAATGCACTAGAAATGAGGCATCCAAGAAGACGCGGCGCTATGGTTATTTTTTAAACTTAGTGTGGTGTCATTTTGTGCACAACATCAGTGCGTATTGTTATCATATACACATCAATAACAACACATCCCATAAAATGAATTTTAATGATAAATTTTGAAATATTAAGCCCGGTGTTGTGTTATTTGCAACACTGGTGCAATGTTTTGAATTCGATGAACCGTTAGGTTAATGTTTACATTGAAAATTGGGTGGTGTGATTGGTTTATTGGAACACACTGGTGCTCCATAATCCTTGGAGAATCAACATATTTTTTAGCAATGTGTTGTGTTGTATAATGCAACGGGCACAAGGTTTCCAAGGAAACGCATCGCTATGACTATTTTTTTAATTTGGTGTGGTGTCATTGTTTGAACAACATCGATGCATACATATATCATGTACGCACTAGTGGTGATGCTTCCTATTTATTTATAGGAAGCATCAGGATGGTGCTTCCTGTGTATTTATAGGAAACATTTTCTTCAGGGAAAGTCAAAGCATTCAAGCACACCACACAAAATTGAAAATAAAAATAAAAAAGGGACAAATTTCAAGCCAATTTGACATTTTAATCCAATGAAAATTCAAATAAGAAGGTAAAAACAATTTACCTCGACTCTTCTATCCCAAGGAGGCATGGTTCCACCGTATATAAAAAATTAAAACCTATATCCATTTAAACCATGGAGCCTTCATATGTTTCATTTCCCTACAACCCTATAGCCATTTGAACCATTATGGTGCTCCAAATTCCATTAACAAGGGTATTGAATGTAATGATATCAGGACATAAAACCCTCATCAGCATTCCCATCCTTACAATTTGTCTAGGAATACACCCAACGTTGTTTGAAAAGAGTGAGGGAGTTTTAATGTAGGAGTAAATCCACACGAAGCAAAACTAAAATTACATAGCAAGGTAAATTTGAAAAAATAAGGGCTTCGGTGTAGGAAGATTGAATAACCAATGGTTTGTAAGTGTGTGGAGGTGATATTTTTCTCTAAATTTGAATAATCAATGGCATGGAGGTGATATTGTTCTCCACTTCTCATTTAAGAGAATGAAAATAATCTTGGGACAAACGCCTTTTTCTTTAACATAAAACTCTCAACCGTGACTATGCAATATTCTCAATCGAGACATTGGGAAGATAATTTAAACTCTTGGTTGAGAGTTTCCTCTCAGAGTTTTGAAATTTCCAATTTCTCACCCAAAAAAGAAACACCTTGGCTAATAAAATTATGTATTGACCCAAAATATTGGCCAAGAAAAATTTGACCCGAGGAAAACTCAAGAAAACTCTCAGTCAACATAATTTTAAACTCTTATTAGAGAAAATTTTAATCCAAGGTAAACACAAGAAACCACTTGATTGAGTTATTTTTAAAATATTAGTTGAGAGATTACAAAACTCTTGGATGATATTTTTTGGGGGTTTTCTCTTGGGAAAAAAATGAAATTTACAATCCCTCTCCACACCCCGATCTAAAAAGTGTTACCCATTTTCACATTTTCACCCAAGCAGGAACTTCAACCACCTCCTCTAAACAAGACACCAACATATTAGTTAAATTTGTATAAGGGATTCTTAGTGTCAACATAAGCAATTCCCAAGGGAATTAATATTGATCTAAATTCAACGATTTTCTATATTGGAAGGACCTAAAGGTAACACATTTATTAGATCTAATGCACATTTTTAAAAATGTATTTTCCTCATTTTGGAGACATGTTTCCTCTAATGATATGGCTAATAATGTCTTGACTAGGAATGACTTGAAGGTGTCAGATACAAAGAAGTATGGATGGTGAAAGTATGTTGAAGGAAGGTAAGATCAATATATTTTGGAAGAAATGAGATGGTTTTTGAATAAAAATAGGGTACAAATTGTAAAAACAATTATGTCTACCATAAGGACTCTAGCAAGATATGGTTCTTCATCAAAGAAATCCTTCACTATTGATGCTTCTTCATTAAATAAATCCTTCACTATTGATGGACTATCATTGGTCTCAAGTCACATGACCATCATAACCTATTGAATGTATGTTATTTTACCTCATGATTATAAAAACAATCACCTAATTATCTATAATCGTACACTAACTATGCATACACACACATACACATAAATGTATGTATAACCACTAAATTATTGCTATAAATTCCAATATTTTGATTGATGATCATATTGTTATGCAACATGTTTATCCTCTATATATAGAAGAGGTTGTTGCAATGGAAACTTCCATAAATACCTATGAGTAGCCATGGTAAAGTTGTTTGATTTTATAAGGTAAATATCACTAACTTTGTTATTTGTTAACTACTAATACATAAAAAAATATTGACATCAACAAAAATATTACTCAATATTAATCATGAATTATTTATAAAATATTTATTGAATTTTATAAATGTTTATAATAATAAATTTCCATAATGATGTCATTATGGCATGTTTTGAATATAGATGGATCACTTCGAAGGGTATTGTTGTTGATTATATTCCTTGACGACAAGAAGAGATTGTAGAAATTGTTTGCACCTTGGAGAAGAAACTATCATCAATCTTTATGGATATTTAAATACACCTTTTAGTGCATTTAGTATATGAAATTGAATTAGCTAGTTCTCTTAGCACTAGATGGATGTTTTTCTTCGAAAGATACATGGAATAACTAAATACATTTGTATAGGACTGGACACAACCATAAGGTTTCCTGGAAAAATGATATGTTGTTTTAGAGTCTTTCTAATTTGCAAGTGAGTACATAAAGTCACTTCAGGTTAATGCACCAGTCACATAAAAGGTTGAAGGAAAATAAAAATATAAAGATAAGAAGAAGTGTTAGAGACAAATGGATAGTGCCATACCTTATTGGGTAATAATAGAGGATTATTGTATAAATATTCTAGTACTTATAATAAAAATATATATAATTAATCATGATCATCGCAATATTTTATTAAAGGAGTACACTTTACTTGGTACTTCATGAAATCATTTGATTATAATTATTTGATTTGTTTATATACAAACTTCAATGAGATAGAAGCAATAGTGTTGATGCAAGAAAAGTTCCCTTCAACAAATAGGGGTACTCCTTGATGTAAAGTACCAATGAGACTTCACATTATTAGGGATAGGAGACCCATCTAGATTTTGGCTCAGAATCCAACACTTTAAATGAGGGGATGGTTATGGAATGAAAAATCCAGTATGTTAATATCCTACATGAAAAAGGCAAACCAATCTAACATATCCTAGCCAGGAGTAGATTTTAATCAATAGATAAAAGATTAGCTATATGTTCCCATGAATATTTATTAAATACAAATCCATTTAAGAAATACAAAAACACATAAGCATAGAAAAAAGTGTAAAGAAGAAAAGTATGTTAGAACACCACCATTCACAATGTCTTATCTACCAAGTCAAAAAAAGATAAGATGAGCAAGACAAAATAAGAACCATAATTTCATTGTAGAATAGTCAACAATAGAATAATACAACCTTACAATGGTATTAATGATAGTTTAAACACTAGAATAAGTTCATAACATACTCGACATCACACTACTTGTCCTCTTCAAAAATGGCCCTAAGGACTTCTTCTTGTTCTATTCTCCCTATTTCCATCTTATATTCCTCTATTTCTTTATCCAAGTTCCTAATATTCAATTATGAGGCATGAGAAAATGAAACCCCTACATATGCTATAGCAATGTAATCTCCTCCGATGTCATCCATTAGGGGATTTTTAATTTTGACTATGAGTTCAGGGACTCCATGTAGCTTTAGATTTTTATGCAATTGTTTAAATATTTTTCCTCTTTCCTTGTCAAAGATGAAGGAGTTAGAGGATGCTACTCTATCTCAATTGGAAGGGGTAAATTATCCCCATCCAAGTTCCCGCTATGGGAAGTGTCCTCCTATCATATAATTCTCAGGAGTTCCATATGAGGTCTGGGGTGGGCTAGTTTCCATGGGATTTGAATTCTTGGATTCATCCTCCTTGATTTTCTTCTCTTCTTCTTACTTTCTCTTTATTTCTTATTCTTTCTAAATCCTTAGTGCTTTAACATCCTTCTCTAATATCTCCTTTTGTATTGTTGTTTCTCTAGCTATTGCTTCTCTGGATTTCCTTCAATCCTTTTCCTTTTCATCTCACTCTCTCTCCATTTTCTCTTTTTCTTCCTATTCCTTTCTTTTATCATTTTTTTTTTGGAGTTGTTTCCCATTATGAATATCACCTCATTCAAGGATACAACCCTTACGTATAGTTCTTCCCCTTTCCATACTTCATTCTGGTATGTCCATCTATATTTGCAGGGTCAATTGTGCTTATTGACCATGTCTAAGGGGTTGTGTCTTCTAAACCCTTCTTCACCAAAATGGAAAGTGGATAAAGTATCAACATCATCCAATGATTCTTTAATATTTTTAAAGTTTTAGGGTCCAACATTGAAAGGTAGTGGAATCCACAAGGATTTCTTGTCTCAATCAAGTGTTGCTCCGACACTGTGCACAAATGTTTGGTATTCCACTTTCTACAATGTCATCTTATTAGGGATGAAATTTGGGAGAAATTGAGGATATTTGAAAGCTCTTAAAATTCTAATGTAATTCCCTTTATTGGTGACATACTAGTTACAAACCTTGCCAATCGATTACATGTCCTTCTCATACATTCATTTTGTGAGTGCATAGAAAATCAACTAATACATTGGAGCTATGATGTTTTCACAAATATTGGCATAATTAATTATCTATCATTGCTCCCACAATTTTTGGTAGTAAATGTGGATGGGTGCCTTGCTTGGTTACCACTACCAACGAAATATGGGGAAATGGTTGACCATGCAAGTAATGTCTAGAAGGTATGTTGACATGAATAATTTTGGGTGTGTGCCTAAGGTCATACTCTTGGCCTTGGAGATGGAATGACCCATATAAGATGATAAGATAGCACCCAAGTTGAAAATGGAGCTTGTTTGTGTGGCTATGTATATCAAAGGGACCCAAGACTCCTTGAATTGCATGGCATCCTCCTCACCATATTGTTTCCTAATGAGGGCCACCATGATCTTTAAAGGAGTTATTAACAATATGGTGGGGCACATTCTTGTTCTTTTAGTCCTAAATTCTTTGGGGTTCACCAACCAACTCTTCATGAGGTTCCTACAGTTTAGGAATTGTAGCATCTAGGCATTGTCGAGGTTGAATTATGTCGATGGGAATTTGTAGCATGTATACAAGGTTGATGTCTGAAATGAAGTGATGGCCTTGTCATTGGTATCTTTGATCGATAAATTATCAATATATACCTGACTAATGAGCCAATACATGACCTCTATAGCGAGAAAAACAATGGGTCTAGCAACCACTATGTGAATTTGTGACCATTTGATAGATTAGTATACACCAACATTAGGGTTGGTGTCACTAGGGAGAAGTGGTAGCTCTGGGAATCTCTCTTCTATGAACATTTGATATAAATCTTCCCATATGTAGATTATTTCTATTTCTATGCAACACTTTGTGTCTCCATAGATAGGCCATGGGATCTCAATGTTTGCTTCTAGCTTTGTAGCTTCCTCTGAATCATGACTCTTCTCAATTACCTATTCCTTTTGTTTCCATGATCATTTGGAAGCCATTTCCAAATCATGTAACTCATCCATTTCAACAAAAAGTAACATCAATGTTTTTAGATATAAAACTGAGATACAATTCCTATATGGGGAGAGATTCCTATAAAATGGAAAAATAGGAGAGTTGGAAGGTTTCTTATCTTTAATGTTAGGTGATTCAGGATAATTTGTTTGTCACTATGATAGTTGTTTAGATTGCATCCTTTGCAGAAATGGTGGCTCGAATGGATAAGGTGATGATTGCATGTCTTCCCTTCGGGTTGAATTTTGTATTTGCCATCTTTTCACACCTAAAGGATTTTGTGTTAAAGAACCACTTCGAGTTTTATCCATGTAGAAGAGGAAAATAACCTTTTCATTGGAGATGGGTTATGGGTTGGGTTGGTTGACATCCATGGAAAGAGTGTGGTTTGAATTGATGAATCCCTAACCTTGGTTTCATTAGATGGTGACGACACTGGCAACATAAATTAAGAAAAAGGGAGACAATGCCACTGGTGCATTTATGGGATTAGTGATATGTAGTAACAATGTCACTTGGGTCGATACATGTTGAGTGGGTATCAATGCTCTCCCATATGAATCAAATAGGGGGTTGGGTGCATAGAAGCAAAATAGAGAGTAAATTAGGTGGAGGGGAAGCCCATCCTCTACCCCTACTAGATACTATGAAGTAATCTAATCCAATAACCTTGTTGGT
Organism: Picea engelmannii; assembly: GCA_009831015.1. Classification (NCBI taxonomy): domain Eukaryota; kingdom Viridiplantae; phylum Streptophyta; class Pinopsida; order Pinales; family Pinaceae; genus Picea; species Picea engelmannii. The sequence continues at coordinate 257,615 of ML792343.1, forward strand.
TAGTGGGATAGATGGAGAGATAGGATCGACCTACATTGAAAACATAGTGATTTCCTTTTTGTGTATTGTTTTTTTTTTTTTGTAATCTGGCAAGTGTATGGGGGGTGTTAACCACTAAAAGGAAGGTATCATTCTACCATTTCCCAATTTTATTATTTTATTGGATTGAGTGGCTAGGTGGCAAGGGAAAGTGGGTGAAATATTCTTTAACAGCCAATTGGTGGGTTGAAAAAATAAAAGATTCAAATTATATCAAAATGGAGTATGATGCTTACCTCAACAGCGACAAGTGGTTGTTCGGGGGTGGATGGTATGGTTTTATTGGATCATGGAAGCCTCGAGAGTCTTAAAATTATTTGGGATATCAGTCAATGGCGATGCACTCAACAAAAATAAAATGACAATGAGAAATGGTCCAACACATTTTTATAAAAAAAAAAAAATACCATTTTGGCACCCTTTTGACTTTTTTTTCAAAAGGGTCAAAAGTGGGGTTTTGTCAGAAATTTTGTCTAGGTGCAATACAAGGATATCAACATGATTTTGGAAAATTATAAGTTTGTGTTCAATTGCATGTTTATAAAGTTTCTCTTCATGCAAAAAAGAACAATTATTACATTGTTGGAAGTTTATTGAGCTTGTGGTATATCGCACCATTGGAAGTTTATTGAGCTTGTGGTATATCACACTATTGGAATTTTCCTTCAGTGGGATAAAGTGAAAATGTCAGATTATTTCAAAACTTGAGGCTTTGTGATGTATCACAAGAGAAAGTGTTTTGAGATGCATTGCGTCACACGGATAAAAAACTTCTAGAGCTATCATATGTCACAATCAAAATTACCTTCTATGCGATGTACACAACTTGGAAACTTTTCAAAGTTGTGACGAATCAGACTAGCAGAAAACTTTGAAGGTTGTGATATGCTGCAAAAGAAAAGAATGTTTCTAAGTTGCAAAAAGACAAATTTTCTTAAATGTATCTAGGTTCTTCTATGTTGCATGAAATCAATTTATCTCATGATCTTTTATATCTCACCAAAGCAAGTTTTCTAAAGTTGTGATAAGTCATGATTTTACAAGTTTTCCACACCACAACAAGATGAATTTGCTCAATAAGGGTTAGATAAAAGGATCAAAACAACTTTTAAGACTTGATAATATATTTGAAGAGTGCCAAGGACTTATCTAAACTGAAAATTATTCTAATTCATTTGATCATCTCAAAAGATGAGTCTATTGAGGTTCAAATTCCTCTGTTGATAAGGAGGGGCCCCAATCATTTTTTTCCCTTTGAAGTGACTAAGACAAAAGGATATGGGGAAGATGTATCTTTCTCAATAAATAAATAAATTCATGTTATATAATTCATATGTAACAAGATATTGGGTGGAGTCTTATGAGAAAAAAAGGAAAACAAAGACAAGAAGGGATTAAAAGTTTCCAAAAACAAAATTGAAGGAAAGCATTACCAGGTTGATTGTGTGAACAATGGCAAAATCACTACAACGATAGGTAGGTAGAAGAACAATTATTAAAGAAATGTAATATGCATGCAGCTCAAAGCTTAAAAGGCATGCATATGTATTAAGCATTGTTATAGGATGTGCCTAGAGGAAGGTATATGTGTTATTTCTACAAAACCGAATACATATACAATTATAATGACACATTATTACGTACAAGTATAATGAACAATGTTCATGTTCATATTCAAATTATTAAACAACTATTGTCATTATATATACTAGTTCCATACAATATAATTTTGTATTCATTAATCGTTTTTGTATGACATGTATGTTTGTATCCTTCAATGTATGCATATGGCCATCATTTTCGGGTGGAGAAGATAGATGAGCTGTCAAACACATGAAATTGTGGACTTATAGTGGCATTGCAACGAATTAGTCATGCACATGATTTAGATAACAATGTTATTGCTAGTAAATTGAAATATGTTAGAACTATACAATAAATAATTCAGATAGAATATACTTAATCATTTAAGTGAATACTATTCAAGTGGAAGTGGTTGGAAACTTTTAATAAATTGCATGTCAATAATAGATGAAAATACACATCTCCTTTCAATTTACTCAACTAAACTTTTATCAAGTAAAAATTAGACATATGTGTGTTTAAGTCATTGTAATCAAGTGTTATTTCACCCACATGTTTTAAAGGAGAAAATATGGTTTGTTATTCCATAC
>ML792343.1:293206-308716 GCA_009831015.1 Picea engelmannii
CAATAATATTCAATCTATCATTTACATTCATTGACCTCTTCCTGCAGGTCCATTTACAGCACATATTCATACTTATGAGTTTTTGCCATAGTCCTTGGCCAGTTCAGTTATATTTACAATCTGGGGGAAACAGGGTGTTACATGTAGCACCACTTTTCAGTTACCAAGGTTTAATCGCTCTTAAGAAAAAGAAAAAAAAAAACTATAACACCACTTTGTACATAGCTCATACCGGCTTTATAGTAATAACATACATTTAATCAAGAAATACAGTTAAAATCAGAGTAAACATAAGATTTACTGCTATAATCAACAATCGATAGCATTAAATTTAAATTGATATACACAATGGAATACATGAGTAAACATCATCTGATACTTATCTTCAAAACAGTGGTAGATTCCACCAACCACGTGCAGGCCTTCCACGAACCTCCCAGCCTTAGACCGCACTGCTCATCAGCCCAATAGTGGGTCACCCCCGAGCTGGGACTAAGCTCCACCCCAAGGCAAGGAATCCTAGGCTAGGCTGAGGTTACAGGGAAAACAACACAGAAAATTGGAAGGATTCTTCCCAAGATGCCATCTTACGCCCACTACTACTAGACTCTCATTCCCCACATGCCTGTTCCGCCTGGGAGTATACACTTTCACAATCACATTCCATCGGTGCTAACCTCCCTCTCCGGGTCTTGGCAACAGGCCGGATCAGGAAATCTCAGAGCCCGAAGCTGGTGCTGGACACTCTCTGGAAGAAACCACATCCCAACAAACTCTCTCACCAGGAGAGAATTGCTCACAGGCCTGACAACCTACCTCTTCCAACAACAGTCACCTCCCTCACCTGGAGAGAGGTCATACACAGGCTCAATCACAACTTGCATTGGCCAGCAAGCCACGCGCAGTCCAGCTCTGCGTGGCCACCACAACCAACCGAAAAAACAAACACGGGCTTCCCAAACAAGCTTAGCAATGGCGCAAGGTCTCACAGTGTTGGTTCTAGGGAACGTGTGACAAACAATCCACGCAGGGAATGACACATATTCCATGACTCAGAATGGAGAGGGTGAACCTGGCCTTTTCAGAAACGAACACAGGCTTCTCGGCTTTCAGAGCAGAGGATATACACGATTTTTCAAAGCCAAACACAGGATTTTCGGCTGACAGGGAAGCACAAGGGTTCTCTGCAAAGCTCGGGTTGGTCGTACTGCTCAGAGCTCCATACTTGCTCAGGCAATCGGGTGGAATGGGCGAGGAACCCCTCTCACGGCTCATCTTGGCCGTTTTATTCGCATGCACCAGGGTTGACACTTGTCACCCATGGGACTGCATGTGTTCCATCAGCATGCATTCCTTCCCATTTGGTAGTCCCTCGTCCTTCCCCAAGAACTTAGGATAAAACATCACATTCAACATAATTCACGTGGCTTTTTGGAATAATAATAAAATATTATTCCCAAGGCTTAAGCCCCTAGGCTTAGCCCTTAGGCTCAACACTTAGCCCCTTTTTTCCACCTCCCATCCCCTAATTCCTTGCCCACTTTGTGGAAGCTCAGTTCCCCATCACTCATTCATCATGGTCGGTCTGCACGCGGCAGTATTTATATTTTATTAATGTGCTGCATACATACAAGTACAAAATCAGGCCCTTGGCTTCCAACCCTTAGGCTCTCTGGCCTAACAATCACATAAGCCCACCGGCTTATATAAACTTGGCTCACTAGCCTATAACACATATTTACAATTCATTTCATACATCATATTTACAACTAGGCTCGGCCTTGGGGACATTACAATCCCCCTCCCTTATTTCTGCACTATCCTCAGTGCAACTTTACATAGCATCTGCAAGCTTTTCAAAAAAATTCAAAAAGATGCGGGTACTCTACCCGCATAACATCTGCATGTTCCCATGTTGCGTCCTCTAGACCGTACCAGGTCCACTAGACCTTTACAAGCTCTATAGCTCGATTCTGGAGCTGTTTGTTTTTCCTGTCCAATATGCGCACAGGATGCACTTGCAGGACACCTTCTAGTTCCACCTGAATCACATTCCAATCGATAACATGATTAGCATCAGGTATATATCTCTTAAGCAGTGAAACATGAAATACATTATGTACAGTCATAGATGCAGGTAATGCAAGCATGTATGCAATTGGCCCAATCCTTTCCAGGATCTCAAATGGACCACAAAATCTCGCTGCCAACTTGGCGCAACTTCCCAACTTCAGGGAACTCCTGTTAGTTTTCACTTTCAGGAAAACATGGTCACCCACTTTGAATTCTCTGTGGTTTATGTTACTATTAGCGTAACTTTTCTGCTTGTCCTGGGCAGCTTTTAGATTCTGTTTAATTCTTATCATTTGGTCTTCCATCTCTTTGAGAAGCTCAGGCCCAACTACTGCTCTGTCAACTGGATTATCCCAGCTCACTGGAGTGTTGCACTTTCTTCCATAATGTGCTTCGAATGGGCTCATCTTCAACGATGTATGATACCCATTATTGTAGGCGAATTCTACCAAATGCAGGTAGTCTTCCCACCTTGATGGTTTATCCATCACATACATTCTCAATATGTCTTCTATTACTCTCTTCACCCTTTCTATCTGACGATCAAACTCAGGATGATACACTGTACTAAAGTTCAGATTCATTCTGAATCCCTTGAACGGTCCTTTCCAGAAATTCGAGGTGAATTTCGGGTCCCTATCAAACACAATTGTCTTAGGAATTCCGTGCAAGCGTGCCACTTCTTTTAAGAAGATATCAACAACATATGTTGCCTTGTGAGTGGTTTTCAGTGTAATAAAATGGGAAGCTTTTGTAAGCTTGTCCACCACCACCATGATTGAATCATGTTGCTTGCTTGTTCTGGGCAATCCTGTGATAAAATCCATTGTCACCACTTCCCATTTCCACTCGGGAATGGGTAAAGGCTGCAGCAACCCTGTTGGGTGCCTATGCTCAACCTTAACTTTCTGACATACATCTAGTGATGTATTTAGCGATTTATTTCTTCAGGCCCGACCAAAAGTAATGGCTTTTGAATGCTGCCACAATCTTCTGATATCTAGGATGTCCAGCATAAGCCATGTTCTACATTTCTTTTAGAATTGTCAACTTCAATTCTCAGACATTGGGTACATACACTATGTTTTTATACAAAAGTAAGCCATCAATTCCCAAGGTGTAACTTCCCTGGATCTGTGGTCTCTCACGCTGTTGTAGCTTTTCTATCAAACCTCTGTACTGCAAATCAACATTTGCAGCTTCCAAAATTCTATCCTTAATCTCAGTCCTATACATGCTAATGGTTGTAGCATGTAATTCGTGCACTTTTTTGCTAAGTGCATAAACCACCTTCTTTTCTTTCCCTTTGATATGCTTGATATCAAAGTCATATTCACACAGAAACTCTAGCCATCTAGTTTGCCTAGCATTTAAAGTCGGCTGATCAAATAATCACTTCAGACCGTTGTGGTCTGTTCTTAATTCGAATCTCCTTCCCATGAGGTAATGTCTCCATTTCCTCAATGCGTGGACGATTACTGCCAGCTCTAAATCGTGAGTGGCATAATTCCTTTCATGCTCTTTCAGCTTTCAGGACTCATAACAAATTACAAATCCCTCTTGGATGAGAACTCCTCCCAACCCCTTCTTACATGCATCTATGCACACCACAAAATTCATATTTGGAGTTGCAATCTTCAGGATTGGAGCGCTGGTTAGCAGTTGCTTCAATCGCTGGAAACTACTCTCACACTCTTCAGTCCATTGAAACTTCTTCTCCTTCCTTTGCAAGGAAGTGATAGGGTGAGCTATCTTTGAGAATTCGGCTATAAACCTTTTGTAGTAGCCTGCCAGACCCATAAAATATCTAACTTCTACCACATTCCTTGGCGCTGACCATTCTCATATGGCCTCAACCTTTTCAGGATCCACAACGATCCCCTCTTCTGAAATAATATGTCCCAAGTAATGGATCTGCCTTTGATAAAATGAGCATTTTCTCAGCTTGGCGTACAACTGGTGTTCTCTCAACACTTGCAACACCATTCTCAGGTGTTGCTCATGCTCTTCCTCTGACTTGGAATACACCAAGATATCATCCAGGAAGACTATGACAAACTTGTCCAAATAGTCCCTGAACACACCATTCATTAAGCACATGAAAACAACAAGTGCGTTTGACAGTCCAAACGGCACCACTGTGAATTCATAATGACCGTACCTTGTTCTAAAAGAGGTCTTGCTGATGTCCTCCTCCTTTATTCTCATTTGGTGATATCCTGATCGGAGATCTATTTTTGAAAATATTTTCGCATCCTTCAACTGATCAAAAAGATCATCGATCCTTGGTAGAGGATACTTGTTCTTGACAGTTATCTTATTCAACTGTCGAAAATCAATGCACAGCCTCAACGTCCCATCTTTCTTCTTCATGAATAGGACCGGGGCTCCCCAAGGTGACACGCTGGGGTGAATGTATCCCTTCTTTAGTAGCTCTTCGAGCTACAATTGCAACTCCTTTAACTCTGGCATACTCATTCTATAAGGAGCCTTTGAAACTGGAGCTGCTCCAGGCATCAAATTTATAGAAAAATTGATGTCCCTCTTTGAAGGTAGTCCAAGTACCTCCTGAAATACGTCCTTGAACTCTGTGAGTACCTCATGGTCTTCCATGTTTGAGACTAAATCAATGGATGCTTCTCCCACACGGGTTGCAAATAACTAATAGCCTTGCCTGTAACACTTCTTCAGCTGCATGGCTGAGATTTCTCTAACAGCCACGGCTCTGGGAATTCCTTGGACTGTTACCTGATTTCCCTCTTCATCCAAGCATGTGAAATTCTTGTTATGACAGTCCAGAAGGGCATGGTGTTGGTCCAACCAGTCCATCCCAATTAAGCAGTCATAAGAGACTAAAGGGAGAATATTCAATTTAGCCTTAGTGCTCAATCCTTTCATGTCCACTGAACACGACTTAACCAATTCAGTGACCTTCCTTTTGGTTCCTGTGGCTAACTGCACTAGCCAAGACTTTCCATGTTTTCTCCTTGATATACGCAAACTTTCCACCACCCTAGGATCTACATAACTATGGCTAGCCCCTGAATCAATTAAAATAATTAGTGGTCGGTTGTTAATCATACCTTCCACTTCAATCATGTGTGATTGAAATTATGTTTTCTTGTTGTCTAGGGCTACGTAGATCCTCGGCATTCTGCTTCCCATATCCTGCACTGTTTCAGCTTGCTGAATAGTATGAACAGTTCTCGCTTTACCATTTTTATGGGGAAAATCTCTGTACTTGTGGTTTCCTTTACAGCCCCAACACTGAATGGGCGTCTATCTCCATCTTTGTGATCCCTCTTCAGTCATTCTCGGCTCTCTAAATGATGGTTGTCCCTAAAGACTGTTTTTGAAAAAGGAAGGCTTGTTTCCCTTTTGCCTCTGTTCCTTCTTAAACTTCCTCTCATCATTCCAAGCCTTCCGAAGGATAGGCCTTTCTCCTTGCTATTCATACAAGCATTTCGCCCTTCTTATTGTTTCTTCCATAGTCTTAGGATCGTCATACTGATTCTTGTCACCCATGGAAGGTGGTAGTCCACTCAGATATCTCTGAATCTTGACAGCCTCATCTTTGATGAATGGAACATACTTCAGTAGTTCCAGAAAAAATCGTTCATACTCATCAATAGTCATGTTGCCTAGCTTGAGTTCGAAGAACTCCTTCATATTTCTGTCATAGTATCTTTTAGTCAGGTATTTCTTCTCGAAATACCTCTTAAATTCCTTCCAAGTGACCTCTTTCTCTCTGATATGCTGCACCTGCACAAACTGATCCCACCACATGGATGCTTTTCCTTTCAGTTGATACATTGCAATTCTTCCTTCTGCATGGGCGAAATAATTCTGCAATTGGAAATATTTCCTCATGCCCAACAACCATGTCTCGACATCTTCCTCCTTCTTATGTTCTCCATCGAATGTTGGAGGCTTAATCTTGTTCATCTCCCCTTTCAATTCATCCTTTCCAGATTTTTGGTGTTTTCTGGTAGGGGACAGGCTTGAACTACTGTGTGTTTCCTTGCCAGAATGCTTCGGGGAGAGATGGTAATGTCTGCTACCACTCCTCGATCTTCTTCTCCTCTTAGGGGTTCTGACACTTCTTGATCTGCTTGTGTCACTTTCTTTTTCTAATTTCTTTTATATTCTTTCCAGGTTCTTCAACATTTTTAAGTTGAATTCACCCTACCGATCCCTGGCTTTCATGAGCTTTCGACTATCAGCTCGGTGTGCCTGGGCATCTCTTTGCAATCCTTCAATGATTTTCATTATGTGTCCTTCCTTGTCTAATTCTCTTCCATGCCCATTGGAGTTCGATCCTTTGAATCCCAAGTTGACATCTCTTCCTTCTCTTTCGTCCTCTGAAATGGAGGCAATCCGCACCTCTTCCATTTCTATACTCGGCGTCAGTTTTCGACTGTCCTGACACTCGTTGAACTCTGCACACACAATGTGCAATCAACTGAAGTTTGTTAGGCCTTAACCCTTACAAAATCACAATATTCATAATTCAACGTGAGCGAAAAAGCGTTTTGGCTTCACAAAGTTTTCTGAGATCTGATGGCTCTATAATTTCAGGACTTCATTTTTCGGGGTTTTTGTCCACGAGGATCCAACAGTTAAATCCTCGACAGTTCTTATGTCCTTCGAAAATTTTGGGACTTCGGGATTTCGGGGTTTCGAGTTTCGGGGTTTTGGTTCCCCAGAGATTCTCGCGTTCGCTTCTCTCTCTAACTCTCGACTCCCGAACTTTCGACCTCTTTTCCCTGGGCCCACAACATAGCTATCACCAACAGATTTTGGGTTTTCGGCACTTCGGTTTTCGGGTCTTCGGTACCCGGGAGTTCACGATGCAGTGACTCCCAACCTATTTTCACTCCTATCCCCGAAATCCAATACACGGTTTCTTGTACGAGATCCAACTATCCTCGATGAGTTGGATCTAACGGTCCAGATCCTTTCGGCATTTCATGACCAGAAATTCACGACACAACAACTCCCACTCTTTATCGCCTCAATTCCCGAATTCTGAAAATTCAGTTTCCTTGCTCTCCGGCCCACAGCACAACTGTCGCCCTTAAAACCTGTTACGGTTCTTCAGTCTCCGATGGCTTCGGGACTTCGGAGCTTCGGGACTTCGGGTTTTCGGTACCCAGAAGTTCACTATGCAACGACTTCCAACTCCTTGTCACTACAATCCCCAAAATCCAAAATTTTGATTTACTTTATTCTCCGAGCCCACAGCATAGTTGTCGCCCTTAACCGCAGTGGCGCGTGACACATTCTGGAGGGTCCACGTCACCCTCAGTGACGTCATCGGGTCCCACCACTCTCGCCTATCTTCTCGACTCACTGGCACATGGTACACATTCATGCGCCCACGTCCATTCCAAGAAAAATCCAATGGTTAGACTCCTTCCTCAGATCTACGACGCAGATCTTTTTGGTGTTTCAGGGTTTCGGGCATTGGGAGTTCGTGCACCCCACATCTTGAACTTCCATTTGCCGAAATCCCAAAATTATGGTTTACTCCTCCGCTGAATCGGACGGTCAACTACCTTCCTACGATCTACGGTGTAGATCGTTTCGGTGTTTCGGGTTTCGGAGGTGTTCACCTTCCTCACTTCCCATCTCCCGACTTTGCGAAATCCGAAAGATTTTCGTGACTAACTCGAGCGCGACTCCGCCAGATCCAACGGTCGAGCCTTCCTCCCAGATCTGCAGCATAGATCTTCTCGAGTTTTCGAGTTTTTGGGAGTTCGTGTATCATGATTCCCACACTCCTGTGCAATTCAAAAGGGATTTTAATCCTTGCGCACATTTTCCAGATCCGACGGTCACGAGGGCTCACCTTCCCTTCCGAACCGATCCTAAGGCTCCAACATTGCTGGTGTGGAGTCCTCTCTCCCTGTGGCCATATACCACACCAGCTGTGGTTTCACAACACCGCTATACCTTCTGAGATTATAGGCACGGTCAAGTAACTCCTTGACACTCCGGACCATACCAGGGTCCGAAATTGGTCCTCCAAACATAATTTCTCCTCTCACCCTTGGTCCAAAGAACACTCAACCGACCCATCTAGGCTCAGTGTCAAAACCTTGGCTCTGATACCAATTTGAAGCACCACTTTTTGGTTACCAAGGCTTAATCGCTCTTAAAAAAAAAAAAAAACTATAACACCACTTTGTACATAGCTCATACCAGCTTTCTAGTAATAACATGCATTTAATCAAGAAATACAGTTACATTCAGAGTAAACATAAGATTTACTGCTATAATCAACAATCGATAGCATTAAATTTAAATTGATATACACAGCAGAATACATGAGTAAACATCATCTGATACTTATCTTCAAAACAGTGGTAGATTCCACCAACCACGTGCAGGCCTTCCACGAACCTCCCAACCTTAGACCGCACTGCTCATTAGCTCAACAGTGGGTCACCCTCGAGCTGGGACTAAGCTCCACCCCAAGGCAAGGATTCCTAGGCTAGGCTGAGGTTACAAGGAAAACAACACAGAAAATCGAAAGTATTCTTCCCAAGATGCCATATGATGCCCACTACTACCACACTCTCATTCCCCACATGCCTGTTCCACCTGGGAGTATACACCTTCACAAGCACAGTCCATCAGTGCTAACCTCCCTCTCTGGGTCTCGGCAACAAGCCGGATCAGGAAGTCTTAGAGCCCGAAGTTGGTGCTAGACACTCTCTGGAAGAAACCACTTCCCATCAAACTCTCTCACCAGGAGATAATTGCTCACAAGCCTGACAACCTACCTCTTCCAACAACAGTAACCTCCCTCACTTGGAGAGAGGTCATACACAGGCTCAATCACAACTTGCACTGGTCAGCAATCCATGCGCAGTCCAACTCTGCGTGGCCACCACAGCCAACTGGAAAAACAAACACGGGCTTCCCAAATAGGCTTAGCAATGGCGCAAGGTCTCACAGTGTTGGTTCTCGGGAACGTGTGACAAACAATCCACGCAGGGAATGACACAGGTTCCACGGCTCAGAATGGAGAGGGTGAACCCGACCTTTTCAGAAATGAACATAGGCTTCTTGGCTTTCAGAGCAGAGGATATACACGGTTTTTCAGAGCCAAACACAGGCTTTTCGGCTCACAGGGAAGCATGAGGGTTCTCTGCAAAGCTCGGGTCGGTCGCACTGCTCAGAGCTCTGTACCCGCTCAGGCAATCGGGTAGAATGGGCGAGGAACCCCTCTCACGGCTCATCTTGGCTGTTTTATTCGCATGCACCAGGGTTGACACTTGTCACCCATGGGACTGCATGCGTTCCATCAACATGCATTCCTTCCCATTTGGCAGTCCCTTGTCCTTCCCCAGGAACTTAGGATAAAACATCACATTCAACATAATTCACGTGGCTTTTTGGAATAATAATAAAATATTATTCCCAAGGCTTAAGCCCCTAGGCTTAGCCCTTAGGTTTAACACTTAGCCCCTTTTTTCCACCTTCCAACCCCTAATTCCTTGCCCACTCTGTGGAAGCTCAGTTCCCCATCACTCATTCATCGTGGTCAGTCTACACACAACGGTATTTATATTTTATTAATGTGTTGCATACATACAAGTACAAAATCAGGCCCTTGGCCTCCAACCCTTAGGCTCTCTGGCCTAACAATCACATAAGCCCACCGACTTATACAAACTTGGCTCACCAGCCTATAACACATATTTACAATTCATTTCATACATCAGATTTACATCTGGGCTCAGCCTTGGGGACATTACAGGTCATTAACATATCTGATCCTACAAATAATAATGTCATGTTAATATTGTAGATATGAATAGATCCAATGCAAATTTAGGCTTTGACATCATCAGATTGCACATGATCTGCCAACAACTTTAGATTTGTAGGATTTAAATCTATTAAATCCATCAAATCTCTACTTGATCTCAACAAGTCCAGGCATTCAACTGATATATCTATCCATCTACCCACAAATCCATTCTTCTCCATGCATGTTCTAGGCCAAAGCCATATGCTTAAAGCTCACTCTCAATTTCATGTCTTGCCATGCTTGTCATTTCCTTGCAAAAAGTTTTCATTCTACACAAAGTCTCACTCAAACTAATATTAAATAAAAAAGCCTTGTCCCTAACACCTTGAATCTTAGGTGATTGGGCTTTGATACTAAAATAAAGGAAGCACAAGTGTAGAATACACTTTCTACACTAATCCATGAGAGAAGAAAGTGCATAAATTAAATAAACACAATTGAAATAATAAACAACACGGAAACATACAACCATTAGAAAACAATTTCATGGGGAAAACCCTTTCGAGAGAAAAACCACACACTCAAAATAACACTCATTGTATTTTCAACAAATAAATGGTTATGATACATCACAAATTCTATGTGCTTCCAAAAACAGTGTTCAACGATTAGCTCCTTCTTGCTTTGTTCTATAGACCAAATCCATCCTACACTATGTAGTCTAGGACTACACTATCTAGCTAGGCCTATACGGGCCAATAGGCCAACTCTTGAGGCCTAGAACATGAGGCATCTTACAATGGAGTATTCTAAGCCATTAAATATGCTTCATCATATGATATACCATGGGCCCATAAACTATGAACTGTAAACACGTCATTGATTGTATCAAAGTTATCCTAACTCATTTACGACCAAGTCAAGATGAACCCAACATAAACAAGGATTGTAATTTAGAAGAGTGTTTTTGTTTCTTCGATTCCAACAATTCTAAGTATTTCCTATAATTGATATTTCTATTAAATTTTAATGTCGTTTTCTCCATGAAAAATTATTTCAAGTAAGTTTGAAAATAAATAGGCTTGCGAATTCCAAGCATATTTTCTAAGCATACATGTATTTTTATCTATGTTCATGCTACAAATTATCTTTAATGTAGCTAGAGGGATAATATGGGGTACCCAAGGGGAATAATAATAGAGAGGTTATTATGTATTGTTATGTATGGGGCCACTTTTAGTAAATAAGGCCTAGTGTGAACACAATAAATGTGAGAAGACTTGCTATAAGGTTTTCTATATAATCAATGATATTTTCTATATTATCTTTTGTATCTTGTATGTGATTGTATTTCCATATCTCAACCATATAACAATTGGTATCAGAGCACTTTCTTTGGCCAAGAAAAATGAGCAATTTTTTCCACTCAGGTCAATTCCTATAGATTCTGAAGAGAATTTGAAGAATATGGTTGCATATCTGAATTCCTCTTAGAAAAATAATTGATTTTAAAAAAAGCGTCTCAATCAGAGTTCATGAGGTCAAGATATTGTTGATTTAAAATCAACAATTTTTCGTGGTTTTTTCGAGGATGACCACACGATTTGCATATTTGTGTAGCAATTTTTGTATCATTTTCCAAAACCAATTACATAACTGATTTTCTCTTGTCAAAACAACAAATTTCAAAAAACAAATCATCCAAATTAGAGCTCCGGAAGTGAATATATCGCTAATCTAAAATCAACAATTTCAGGGTTTTTTTTTTCGTGACGGTCGTGAGACTACAAAGCTCATAACTTTTGACATTATGCTCAGATTGTTGCTAGATCAATTCCATTAGATAGAGGATTTTCAGAGATTTCTTTTGGTTTATTATATGTGGTGCTTCCAATGGATATGTTGTGCAATACAACCTCTAAAACATTCTACACTCAAATCCTCATGGGCATAAACAATGCTCTTCGATATATTGAAACCCTCATCGGAATAAAAAAAGATATTCAAAATATTCAAGAGACCATAACTAAATGGAAGGGGAGCTATATTTTGAGTACCATATACCCTCACATCACAAAAGAATATAATCAAAAAAGTTATGCTTGGTATGATTTTGAGGTTAATTGTGATGATTGCTATATGGATAGTTGTCATTTTTTGGATGATAACTATTTTTATCTTCTATTTGATGAATCTACTCCACTTTATGTAGAGAACATCATGGAGAGAATTCAAGAGCCTTCTATGCATACTATTTTTCATTTTTCTCACTATCCCATACTAGTGTGTTATGTGGATGATCTTTTGGATACAGATGGATCTATATATTTGGATCCACATGACTTGTGTAGACATTTGGAGCACCATTTCTAGTTGACTATTAAGTCCTGGTATCTTTAAAGTGGAGTTCACATGAGCACTTGGACATGAGACCTGGCTTTACAGTGGAGCTTGGATTACTTCAACATGGTGGATAACACTTCTTCTCTAACCTACTTTAGCCTTATGATCCACACTTATCCATGGGACCCTATTATATGGTTGTACCTCATCACAACAAGAGTTGAGGACAACACTTGTCTAAGGGGGTGGAATAATAATAATAAAGAGGTTATTATGTATTGTTATGTATGGAAGCAAAACAAATCATAAATTTTGTAATATATAAAAATAACTTACTCACATTTTCCAATAAAAATGTGTATAATAAATTTTTTTTAAATACCAAATAATTTTTTTGTTAAAAATATGTATAATAATTTAAAAAAAAATACAAAAAATAAATTTTGTTATAAGAAGGCACTTGGTAATAATCATTCACACCACCATGTCTGAACCTTGTTTATTTTTTCATAGCCAAGTCAAAATATTTTTAAATCTATACATATATGAAATCAAAGCTAAACCACTTTGAAATGATAAACCACTTTGAAATGAGCATAGGTTAAATACTAGCCTATTCGCAAGAAAATCGAGGAAGTAATGTACTATTAGGGTAAAAATTAACATGGTGATGGGCAAGTGTATCAATACAAGAAATTTTTAAAATGAATACTAAGCACTTGTATGTTGCGTTTCTCAATCACACTTGCCATGTTCATTCTCAATCACACCTGCACCACCTGTATGTGATGCACTCCACTACTAGTATATAATGCACTTCATAACACAAATATCAAAAGGATGCTAGTACTGTGTCATGAAATTCTTAAATTTTAATGGTTATTTATTTTTATTAGAATATCTAGTTATGAAAAAATATCAATATAACACATATCATTTAGTATAATAATAATAATAATATTGTATTTATGACATAGTATGTGTGTTTATGGGATATTAGAAAATATATTAATTTCACCAGATATTGATAAATACTTTTCAAAATTCTTTTTTGAACCCCTTCCCAATACATATTTCCAATAAAAAGAAATTTATTTTTAATAGACGTCTCTTGCTTTTACAAGATATATTTTTTCATACCCCACATCCCCCAATACCTACAATATATTGATTCTATTTTCACAATTTTACAACCCTCTTTATGAATAAATGTGATAAGATATTGGTCAACAAGGTGAAGCCCTTGTGCAATATTGATCGATGTACTTCACAAAAAAATATATGTCTATATACAAAGAATTTTGACATAATTATATAGGGTGATATGGTGTTGGTTACCTTATAAACATAATTCTTGATAGTCCTAAATTGATCCCTACCTTGGGTTGTTCATATATCAATTGATATAATGATAAACAACTTTCTTTATATGTTTGTGTGTGTGTGTGTGTGTGTTTTGATGAAATGATGAGGAATATGTAATTCAATATTATACTAAAGATTGCAATATATTGATCAACACATAAATGCACATTAATATCAATCAATATCATAAATTATGTCGTTCAATATATAATATTGCAATGTGTGTGTGTAATGTGAACTTGTCATTTTATGGGAAATAAACCCAAAAATAATCCCAACCCAACTTCACATGCTTAAGTGAAGAATATGGTTTGTTAGTTCCTAGCCAATGCTATACAATAATCTACCCAAAGGCTTTAAATATTGATCAATATAATCAATAACCACATCCAATAAACTCCATGTAAGGGAGAACCATGCCCAAGACCCACTAAGATATGAACCTAGATCATTATCACAACAACCACTCCAATTTATTATTAAACCACAACTCAACAAACTTTATATTCCAACACACATAAAAAACAATTACAAGCATTATATACATAAAAACCTTTATGCATACATAAAGGAAAAATAACTTATAATATTTAGGTTAGAATAACTTGTAATATTTAGGTTTTTCAATTGTGGAAACATAAAAGGAATAGCACAAACTAAAATATGGATAATTCACAAACGTCGGCAATAAACAAGCATGAACCATAATTGTTTCAAAGCATCAACAAGAGCACCCAAATGTTTATCAACATCATAACTTGAATGGAGGCACCAACAAAAAAAGAAAGATAGAGTGTAGGCATAACAAACCAAAAGCATGTTGAATTAATCATATACAAAAGACATTGATTGAGTTATAATTCAACAAAACCGAATGTGATTTTTCAGTAGTGACATCTCAACATCTATGACACCCTCTTATAAATCTAGAAATGAGATATGACACCCTCTTATAAATCTAGAAATGGGATATTGTATAGAGAGCAAACTTCCTTAAGGAAAAAGTGAAGAGATAAATTAAAATATTCCAAATTTGAATATTATAAACATAAAATATATGACTGTTACATGATAGTATTCACTATGTGCATATAAATCAATCAACCTCATCAAGAGGTTGATCAATATGATAAATTAAATCGATAGTGGAAGATCTCATATCAATACAAATCACTTTTTTTTTATATAATGTTCGCAATAATATATATTTGGAATCCACAAAACATTAAAAAAATAGAATAAATTGAAATGAATGCAAAGTTTATATAATCAAAATGAATGCTTCCTTATATTAAAAATAAAAAATCGGTAATAACAATTGTAAAGTAAATAATAATAAACATAAAGAACACAAGTTGGGTTGGAATATATCCATAATTATTGCTTATATTTAGAATTTATAATAACCATTGGAAAGTAAATAATAACAAAGATAAAGAACACAATTTGGGGTTAAAATGTATTCATAATTTTTTTTTAAAATATTTCTACGAAAATATTGTGTAATAATTTTGTGCTGATTGATAATTGAATGGACTCTTACAAGTGAAGGAGGAGATCTCTTTTATAACAATAATAATACTAATACTAGAAAGTTTTTAACAAAACCTTATTGTGTGCGCCAAATTATCTTTATGAGGTAATTAGGCTATTATTTGATTAATCAATTATAAACTTACTAATTATGTATTTGATTTGATGTCATTTTTTAGATAACTAATCTTATACAATGTGTATATATATATATATATATATATATATATATATATATCGGTGCATGGGTTAGCTCGAGTGGATGTGTGTTGTGGTTATAATGCAAGAGGTCTTGGGGTCAAGTCTCCGATCAATCATATTGTTGAGATTGTTGCACCTCACTTGATGTACCCAACGAGTTAGGCCCCGTAATTAGGACCCCGTTTACCATCCATGGATCATGGGGAAATACTCGGAAGACGAGAGTTTCCTTG